>JAODAL010076916.1:0-13458 GCA_025379985.1 Phyllomedusa bahiana | reverse complement strand
CAGGGGCCCCTATCAGGAAGAAAAACGGTCTGTAGCTATAGCCCCCCGTGTGCAGCCATCAGGATAGACCAAAGCGGTCTGTAGCTATGCAACCCGGCCTGGAAGCCTACCCAGGAGACAAAGGTCTGTAGCTATAGCACCAGTGCTGGCAGCCTATCAGGATAGACCAAGCGGTCTGTAGCTATAGAAACCAGCACTGGCAGCTTATAGGAGGATCAAACGGTTTCTGTAGCTATAGCAACCAGTGTGGCAGCCTATAAGGAGAGATCGAACAGGTCTGTAGCTATAGTGACCTGTGGAGCTGATGCAGACCATAGAAGAGGGGTTATCTAGGAATAGGTAGGACACTGGTAATGGACACATATTGCAAAGTGACTTGTTTTTGCAAGATCTTTAACACGAAAAGCAGCAGCGATCCCTGTAGTGAGACGACCCCTTTAAGTTTTCTGCGCTCCACTGTCCATGTATCACTGTGTGAAGTCTGTGTCTATATTGTTGGTTGGTGACACTGGTTCGGCACGTTCCTCCATTTCCCCCCTCTTCCTAGTATTCTACATTATTACTGTATATTCTCTCTTTTTTTGTTGCTTTGTTCTCCACGGTGATTTAGAGCCACGGCTCCTCTGACAACCCTTCCTGGAAATGTTCTGATTCTCAGTTGTCCTATCTTTTAGGATATTTGGCTCCCGATAAAATCGACAGCCGATTCTTCGATCCTAAATTTGCCTTCAAGACTGTGGAAAACCCTATTCAAACCGTGTCTCAGCTGGTGTCCCACAAGAAGCCCAAGGTAGGTTCCTCACTACAAGTCTGTAGGGTCTCCCTGCATTCCTCGTAGGCTCCCTTCATGTACCTGGTGGCCCGGTCTGCAGACCCCAGATGGTGACCTGGGGGTGAGGATCGCCTCCTACCCCGGAGCGGTGCCCGTATATTGCACTTCTTTGTGTCTTCTGCAGGCGCAAGGATATGAAGAAGGACCTGTTTACCAACGAGCGTCTTTGGTTGATTTCCTGAAGACTCAGAATCCTGTGGACTTCCTTTCCAAGATCAGTGAGGTGGGTATCCGGGTATAGAGTAATAAGCAGTGGTGGAGGTGGCCAGCTCTAGGACCACCGCTGGGTATTAGATGATGGGTCAGGTGAGGGCCAGGACATGGCCGCCTCCACTACTCCACCTACTGTTCCTCACTTTCTAGCTCGTCATCGATGACCCAGAGTTGGAGAAGCACTCGGCCACCACCAGTGACATCAGAGAGTGCTGCAAGGACATCAAAGTGTTGGGCCGTAAAGAGCTGAGGTGCGGCCGGCCTGCAGGTCCTCGTCTTACTGACAGTTTCCTGACTTTTCCTTGCTATTTAACAACCATCTTAATCTTTTCAGGTCGCTCCTGAGCTGGAGATCCAAACTACGTAGACACGTCGCCAAGAAACTGAAAGAATCCAAAGAGTTAGCGGAAGGAATAAGGTACCGTCTCCTCTTCTCTGGCTTTACCATTCCATGAATGAGGACCCCTGTTAACCCTTTGTGTACATAGAAGTTATGGGGCCCCAACGATGATTGACAGCCGGGCTCCCATCGGGATTAACCTATTACATGAAAAATGATGTGACCATGAATCAAGTTTGTGGGTGTTGAGGATAGAACATTGGAGGCCCGACACTCGGCCCGCACCTTCTGAGGCTCTCCAGTGGGTGCAGCCGCTGCTTCAGATCACAACAGCCGTCAATTTCGAAGAACCCGGTTTAAAGGGTTAATACAGGTTTTCCACGAATTGCTCCGTCTCTCTAATCCTTGACCTCTTCTCAGTCTCAGCTCCGATGAGGAGGGTGAAGGCTCCGCCGCTGAAGAGAAGGCAGATGAAGAGGACGACGAGGAGGAGAAGCTGGAGCAGAAGTTAGCAGAGCTGAAGGCCGAGGAGCTGGCAGCATTGAAGAGGTAGGTGGAGGTCCCTTGCTTCAATGTGTTTGGAGAGTTTCTATCCATCTTGGGCCACCTTCACATTATGTCTGTTCCTCTGAGGATCATATCTGTGGCTCCATTCACACTGTCCTTGGAATAACTTTGTAACTACCTCTATACATGTGAATGTGACCTGATCCTGACAGCGCCCCCTCTGGTATTTTAGGAAAAAGAAACAGTTGCTGAAGGTCCAGCGCCGTCAGAGGCTACGCACGGAGCTGAAGATGGACCTGCCCGGGGTTTCCATTGCCGACAGTGGGGACACCAGCATGTTTTCCCTCCAGGCAATAGGCAAGAACCAGGTAGGTTGGTGGCCACGTTCTGTATAGTCACCATGGTCCGGTCTACTGGGTGTATCTGCCGCCTCATGTCCTGGTTGTTCCAGCCTGGCTTATCATGTATGGCCCTTTCAGCTGTTACAGACCCTTGCTCACGGAGACATGGCGGCTGCAGACGCGTTGGTGTCGCAGGAGAACCTCATCGATGGAGAGATTTGCCTGTCAGATGTGGACGAGGAGGATGAACTCTCCCTCGCCAGCGACCTGGATGAAGACGACCTGACGGAAGTGAGAAAGCAGGAGGAGAAGTTGCAGAAGACGAGGCAAATTGGCTTCCCCGGGTCCATCTTTGTTTCCAGCTTTCACCGTGTTTTACCTTCTGATTTCCCGTCCTACAGGGAGCCACAGTCCATAGAAGAGGAGCCCGAGGATGAGGGGAAAAACCAACCCCCTGTACTACCCCGGAGACAGTCCCAGCGGGAACAGAGAGCACTGCCGGGTTTGGGAAGGCCCCCGCTTTCGTACCGGGCCCCTATTTGGGGGTGTTCCCAAATCCAGAAGGTGGCTTCCTGTGCATTTGGCTCTTGTAACACTCAGTTTGTGTCTGATTCTTTGTCACAGGGGATTTTCTCATCGCTGTCAATCCCAGCCGACGGAAAATGGGGAAAACAAGCAGCAAAAATTTTAAGGGGCACAAGAGCGGTAAGTGCTTACACAGGTGCGTGCCGGCCCTGTCCTGTGCAGTGGCTGCCTCCAGAGAGCAGTAGATTGCGCTCAGCATCACCGGCCACATCCTTTTCCAGCACCAAAGGAGAAGAAAGAGCCTAAGAAAAACCGTAAAAACGCACAAGACACCGCACCCGACAAAGAGGGAGGTGGAGGAGACCCGGAGCCAGTGCCTGAGGGGCAAACAGGGAAAGGGCGGCGAAAGACAAAACGTGACTCAGGAACAGTGACAGCAGGTGATGAGGGTGGGGAAAATTTGGGGCCCAACGATGACCTCCTACAACCACCGCCACATGGTAATAACGGGGCTGGGTTCCTCTGTTCTAGGGATATTCGGTCCATGAAGAGGAGATTGGGTAAAAGGACGGCTGAAGAGACGGATGACTTTGAGGTGGTTCCTGTGGAGCGCCCAGGTGAGTACAACACCAAGGAGAGGTGTTTGGCCACTCCTATAGATATGACATGTGTGGAGCTAAAATTCTGGTCTGTGCCGGGAATGTGTCGCCCACCTACACCTGACAACACCCGAAACTGAGCGAAAGTACGAGGGAAAAACCCCTTTTCCCAATAGGATTTTCCCTATTGCATTTAATTCGAAAAATAAACGGGGTTTTGTGAGGGGGACATCGCATTGATCAGGGGAACGGCAACACATCTGTTTCCAGGAAGAAGAACCGTGGGACCGCACAGTCCGGAGCTGTACAGTCCTTCAGGGATTGCTTCATGCTGCTCCATCTGTGGTTATGTGCTTTTTTTCTCCACAGTGAAGCGGACCCGCGTCCTGGACCCGCACGGCCTTGCCCTTGGGACAGTCGTCGCCACCTCCAAAAAAAACCCCCGGGTCTGATTGAAAAACTCCTTTAACAAGGGGGTTCCCTTTCCGGCAGGGGGCCCCCGGAGTTGCCTTTTTTCCCCAGGTTGGGCCCATTTTCCCTCTATCTAGGCGAGCGTTCAACGACGACGACGAGGAGCTCCCCGATTGGTTCCTTTCTGACGACAAGAAGCATCGAGTTGTGCAGATCCCGGTGAACCGAGAAATGATGGAGGAATATCGGAGAAGACAGAAGGAGCTGAACGCTCGGCCCATCAAGAAGATTGCTGAAGCCAAGGCCAGAAAACGCAGACGGGTGAGGAGTAGCACCAGACGCTGACGAGCCGTAGCCTCCTGGAGGAAGTTGGTGTCTTCTAGAAAGGCATCATGGCTGGTCCTGTAGCTCCGTCACTTGGGGCTGAGCTGCAATGCCGTTCACATCCCATGGATAGAAGGGGCGCTGTTTGTGGAACAGCCTTTTCGCCTTTAATCTCATTGACGTTACTGTCTCCTGTTGCAGATGTTGAAAAAGACAGAACAAGCCAAGAAGAAGGCCGGGGCCTAGTAAACACCATAGACATTTCCGAGAGAGAGAAGGCTGCGCAGCTACGCAGGTAAGGGGCCGGGAGCTCCAACCTCCTGGGGTAATAGAAACATGTAAGGCTACGCCCCATAATTCCACTGCGAGTCCGAACCTGCAAAAGGTGTGGTACTGGGCGGATTTGCCTGCTACCGGGTGAGGGGTTGGCCGGGGCTTTTGGGCCCCAGTAAGGTGCCAGGGTTTGCCGGGCTTTGGGGCCCAATGTGAAAGGGGCCGGTCTGGCCGGGCTTTGGCGCCCAATGCTGAAGGTGCCAGGTCTAGGCCCGGCTTTGGTGCCCAATGCTGAAGGTGCTAGGTCTGGGCCGGGCGTTGGTTCCCCATGCTGAAGGTGCCAGGTCTAGGCCCGGCTTTGGTGCCCAATGCTGAAGGTGCTAGGTCTAGGCCCGGCTTTGGTTCCCCCCCTGCTGAAGGGCCCGGTTTACCCGGGGGTTGGGCCCCAAGCGAAGGTGCCAGGTTTCCCGGGGGTTGTCCCCCCGCTGAAGGGCCAGGGCTGGCCCGGGGGTTGGTTCCCCTGCGAAAGGGGCCAGGTTGGGCCCGGGTTTTGGGCCCATGCTGAAGGTGCCAGGTCTAGGCCCGGCTTTGGTGCCCAATGCTGAAGGTGCCAGGTCTAGGCCCGGCTTTGGTGCCCAATGCTAAGGTGAGGTTGCCGGCTTTTGGGGCCCAAAGCTGAAGGGGCAGGGCTGGGGGGGTTGGTTTCCCAAAGCTGAAAGGGGGGATTTTTTTTAAGGGCCTGGGGCTTTTGGGGCCCAATGCTGAAAGGTGCCAGGTTTACACCGGGCTTTGGTGCCCAATGCTGAAGGTGCCAGGTTTAGGCCGGGCGTTGGTGCCCAATGCTCAAGGTGCCAGGTTTAGGCTGTGTCCCAGCTTTCAGGGGTGACGGTGCGGAGTCTAGGCCAGGCCCCGGCTACCAGGGGGTAAAGGGGCCGGGTTTAGGGTGGGCTTTGTTGCCCAAGGCTGAAGGTGTCCGGTTTATGCTGGTTGTGGTTTTCCTTGTGACTCCTCACTGTTCCCTCTCTTTCCAGCATATATAAGAAGGCCGGTCTCGGGAAGGAGAAGCGTCAGGTGACCTACTTAGTGGCCAAGAAGGGTGCTGGAAGGAAAGTGCGCCGGGCCCCCTTTGGGGAAGGGCCAGTTTAAGGTCGTGGATGGGAGGATGAAGAAGGATATGAAAGGACAGAAGAAGGGGGGATGGGTTTTTTTCTCACTGGCACCCCCACCTTCTGGCATTATCGTTTGTATATTGCAGTCCCGGGCTCTCAATTTCTTGTAAAATAACCTGAATTTTATTAATAAATCGAGCTCCTCCTCCTCTGTTTGCAGCTGCACCCACCAAAATTTCAAAAAGATACCTTTTTAAACTTAAAGGGGGGGGGGGGGCCGGATTAGAAAAAATGGCCTTTTTTTTTTTAAAAAAAGCGCCATGCTGGCCACAGGTTTGTTGGTATTAAAACTTCGATCAAATTTACGTCTTCAAAGTTTAAAAAGAATGTCGGACCCTGTGGCAACTACATAAGCCTCAGGTCTGATCTATTCTGAGCTGTTTCTGTAAAGCGCCAAACGGGGTAAATTTATATATAAACATTGTCACTAGTGGGTGCTGGGAACAGGGGTTCTTGGTTGGTTTTTGGGGTGGTCCTTTTCCATGTGGCCCCTGGTCCATCGCAGTTATGGGTCCTCAGGCCACATTATATTACAGTTCCTGTCCTCTCTACCCCACAGTTTATGTGCAGAAAACAGCTCCTCCCCTTGGCGGGGGGGTACGCACTATAATTTTTTCCCCTTTTCTTAGGCCCCTTAATCGTAAAAGAAGCCGTATGACACCAGAAGCAGTCTGCTATGGCGAGGCTGAAAGGTCCCTCAAGTTCAACCTATAATACTGGTGGTTAAATTCACACGTAATTCTACAACAACATGGCCGGTCGCTGTCCGCAGGGGCCGCCGCACTTGTATGGCTTCATTTTGAGCTGACTGCTTCTGCTGCTACGTGAGGAGGACTTCTTGCCTGGAGCTGATGGTGCAGTGATCCATCATTGTGGCTTTCCTCAGAAGATCAATAACCGGAGCAAGGGGAGGGCGCGTCGTTGTTCCTCGCTCGGGGCCGGGCGAATCCATCATTCCCGTTACTTTCAGTGGTTTGGACAAGACCTGAACTCCTGCTGAGGTGAATCTTCCACTCTAGTGAGGACATGGGAGGGTCCCCAAGATGGAGCTGATGTAGTTGGAGCGTCTCAGGATCATTGAGGTTTCCAAATAATCTGCATAGAAATGTACCCGATGTTACAAAATAAAGCTCGTTCTTCATTCTCTTTCCTGGTGGTTTCTTTGGTCAGAGGGTATCCAGACCCTAAACTGGCCCAGTGCAGGGACCTCCAATGATCACCTGAAGATGGGCACAAATTTCCAATATCCATCGTGGCCTCGGGTTACAGAACATATCTGGTATTCACTGTGGCCCAGGGGTGACGAGGTAGATCTGGCCTTCACTGTGGCCCAGGGGTGACGAGGCGGATCTGGCCTCCACTGTGGCCGAGGTGCGAGGGGTTTGGGCCCCCAAAGTGGCCCGGGGTGACGGGGGGATCGGGCCTCCATCGGGCCCCGGGGTGACGGGCGGATTGGCCCCCTTGTGGCTGGGGAGACAAGGCGGAGGGCCCCCTCTGGGGGGTGCGAGGCGGATTTGGCCCCCCACGTGGCCCGGGGTGAAGGCGGTCTGCCTCCCTGGGATCGGGGTGAGGGGGCGGATCTGTTTGGCCCTCCACGTGGCCGGGGTGAGAGGCAGATCTGACCTCCACTGTGGCCCCGGGGGGGTTTAGGGATTGATCTGGCCTCCACTGGGGCCCCGGGGTTTGACAGGCGACTGATCTGGCCTCCACGGGGCCCCTGGGTAATGAGGCAGATCTGATCTGGCCCCCATGGGGCCCCGGGGTGCGAGGCGGATTGTTTCCCCATGTGGCTCGGCTCGGGGCAGATCTGATCTGGCCTCCCTGTGGGGGGGTTGGGACGGGGGTTTGGGCCCTCCCCGTGGCTGGGTGACAGGCGGATCTGGCCCCCCACTGTGGCTCGGGGTGCGAGGTGGCTCTGGCCCCCCACTGTGGCCAGGGTGCAGGCGGATCGGGCCTCCATGTCCCCCCGGGTGACGAGGCGGATTGGGCCCCTCCACTTCCCCCAGGGTGATAGGGGGAAATTACCTCCCTGTGGATCGGGGTGATGAGGCAGTTGATCTGGCCCCTCGGGGGCCCGGGGTACGAGGCGGATTGGCCTCCCTTGGCATCGGGGGAGAGGGGGTTTGGGGCCCTCACGGGGCCCCGGGGGTACGGGCGGTCGGCCCCCATGGGGCCCGGGTGAAGGGGATCTGGCCTCCACTGTGGTCGGGGTGCGAGGGGTCGGGGCCCCCCACTCGGGCCCCCGGGTGACGGGGCGGATCGGCCCTCCATTTGGGCCCCCGGGTGACAGGGTCGGGCCTCCACTCTCCCCCCGGGTGCGCGGGATCTGGCTCCACGTGGGGGGGTGACGGGGGATTGGTCCATGTGGCATGGGGAGAAAAGGCGGTCTGGCCTCCACTGTGGCGGGGTGACGAGGGGGAAACTGCCTCCACTGTGGCTGGGGTGAGAGGCGGAATCTGGCCCCCATTTGTGGCTCAGGGTGAGGGCGGTCTGGCCTCATGTGGCTCAGGGTGACGAGGGGGAAATCTGGCTCCACTGTGGTTCAGGGTGACGAGGTGGTCTGGCCTCCACTTGGCCGGGTAAACGAGGCGGATTGGCTCCACTGTGGCCCAGGGTGACGAGGCGGATCTGGCCTCCACTGTGGCCGGCGTGACACCCGGTTCTGGCCTCCACTGTGGCTGGGGTGAGAGGCGGATCGGCCCTAACTGGGGACCAGGGGTGACGAGGTGGGATCTGGCCTCCACTGTGGCCGGCGTGACGAGGCGGATCTGGCCTCCACTGTGGCCCCTGGGTGACGAGGCAGATCTGACCTCCACTGTGGCCCCAGGGTGATGAGGCAGATCTGGCCTTCACTGTGGCCCAGGGGTGACGAGGCGGATCTGGCCTCCACTGTGGCCCCGGGTGACGAGGCGGATCTGGCCTCCACTGTGGCCCGGGGTGACGAGGCGGATCTGGCCTCCACTCTGGCCCCGGGTGACGAGGCGGATCTGGCCTCCACTCTGGCCGGCGTGACGAGGCGGATCTGGCCTCCACTTTTGGCTCGGGGGAGAGGCGGATCTGGCCCCCACTGTGGCTCGGGGGGACGAGGGGGATCGGCCCTCCACTGGGGCCCCAGGGGCAGGGGATTGACCTCCACGTGGCCCGGGGGTTTGAGAGGGGACGGGCCTCCACTTGGCTCGGGGTGCGGGGGGGGATTTGGCCCCACTTTGGCCCGGGGGACGAGGCGGATCTGGCCTAAAACGTGGCCCGGGTGCGGGGCGGATGGGGCTCCACTTGGCCCGGGTGGGAGCGGATCGGGCCCTCCATGTGGCAGGGGACGAGGCGGATTGGCCTCCACTGTGGCCCCCGGGGGACGGGGGATTGATTGGCCCCACGGGGCCCCGGGGGGTGACGAGGGGTTTCCCCCCCTTGGGGCCCCCGGGTGACGGGCGGATCTGACCTCCATGTGGCCCCTGGGTGCGGGCAGTTGCCCCACGTGGCCCCTGGGTGACGGGGAGTTTGCCCTCCCCCCCTGGGTGACGAGGCAGATTGACCCCCATGTGGCCCCTGGGTGACGAGCAGATTGGCTCCCTGTGGCCCGGGGCGGGCGGATCGGGCCCTCCATGTGGCCCGGGTGACGAGGCGGATCTGGCCTCCACTGTGGCATCGGGCTGACGAGGCGGATCTGACCTCCACTGTGGCATCGGGCTGACGAGGCAGATCTGGCCTCCCTGTGGCTGGGTTGCGGGGGATTGGCCCCCAGTGGTCTAGCTAATGAAATTTTGAGTAACCCATTGGGGCCTATTTTATGAAAATTAAGAGGGGAACTTACAATTCTGGAAAGAACCCCTTCCTGTAATGGGGTAAATGGTCACCCGAGGGATCGTCCATAACTTGCCCTCCTTGGTGCCACCGTTCTCTTTTGTTCCTGTTAAAGGACTTTGCTTTTTTTGGCCCCAACAAACTTTTTTGGGCCCAAAATTTAAACATTAGTGGCCTTTTCTGTAACAAATTTCCTGTAAAATTTGGGCCCCAATTTTTCCCCCATTTTTTGTTTGGGGAGGGTGATAGTTTTTTCGGTTTAGTTTTTGTCCAGGATGCCCCCCCCCTTCATTGTGCTCAATCCCTATATATCTCATTTAGGAATTTTATGAGCTGGGGGTGCGACCAAAAATTTGGAGAGGGCTCCATGAAGGCCCCATCCTCTTGGAAGGAGCCCTCATTAATCACGGCTTGTCAGGGAGAGATTAATGGCGCTTATTACATAGTGTGACTGCAAGTGGCAGAGTCAAGATGGATGAGCGATTGCTGGGGGCACAATGAGAGGGCACCTGCCTGACGTGTAGACGTTACTGACTGCTCCTGGACTCCTGGGGACTGTCCCAGCGTTGGTGTCCACAGCTTCCGTGCTTGCATATGGGCAGGTGTTGACAATGGAACAATAATCTCATTAGAAGTCATTGATTGACTTCAGAACTTCACCCTGAAGATTTTTTGATATTCGGAAAATTGCTCCTGGCCCTCAAGAAGATATCTGAAGTCACAGCAGGATGCGCATAAAGAGGGGAGGTCCAGGGGATAGACGGCACCAAGACCAAGGTGACCAGACGGAGAGAGGGACACTAACTGACAGTGTGGATGAAAGCCAGAGGACCCAAGACTGGTCTGAGGGGCCACAAGCTAGGAGAGGGCAACGAGGAGCCGCACTAAGTAGCCATGCACCATCCCCACTCGCCAGGTAAGACACCACCTGCTAGTCTAAATGTGCTTGTCCTAATTGTCCACTATGTCTAGAACTTGGTTCTTATGCTGGTTATTGTGATAAACCACCAAAGCATCATCCAAAAATTGTAGGAAATAAAATGTGTTTTCTATATTAGCTTATTCTAGAGTTTATTGTCCTCCATGGTGAAGCTTCATCTAGTGACGCACCCAACATTGGTCATCTCATGTGGTGGTACTGCACCATGTGTAGTCCAACAATTGTACTGTTGATTGTGCAGTGTGTTGTCCCCCAGATGGTGAAGTGTTCCTGGTTTACTCTCCAGCTCGTTGTCTCCATGATGAAGCTTCATGTAGTCATAGATCTGACAGTCGTCATTCCATATGTGATGTACCATCAAAGCGTAGTCCAAAAATTGTTGGAAGGGAAACGTATAATCGTAGTAAGATTCTTCATGCACCTATCATTGGTTATTGCACATGTATTAGTGCACCACATATAGTCTATTCATAACTTTTTCTAGAGTTTGCTTTATGATGAACTTAACATAATCATAGACCATATGTTGGTTATTACACATGATTATGTACCACCAAAGCATCATCCAAGAACTGTCGGTAGTGAAGTATCACCAGGTGTAGTCCCTGAGTTGCAGGCGGTGAGCTATCATCATGTGTAGTCAAAGAATTGTAGGCGGTGAGATATCGCCATGTGTCATCCAAGAATTGTAGGCGGTGAGGTATCGCCAGGTGTAGTCCATGAGTTGTAGGCGGCGAGGTATCTCCATGTGTTATCCAAGAATTGTAGGCGGTGAGGTATTACCATGTGTTTTCCAAGAATTGTAGGCGGTGAGGTATCGCCAGGTGCAGTCCAAGAATTGTAGGCGGTGAGGTATCACCATGTGTTATCCAAGAATTGTAGGCGGTGAGGTATCGCCAGGTGTGATCCAAGAATTGTAGGCGGTGAGGTTGGTATCGCATGTGTTATCCCAAGAATTGTAGGCGGTGAGGTATCGCCATGTGTTATCCAAGAATTGTAGGCGGTGAGGTATCGCCATGTGCATTCCAAGAATTGTAGGCGGTGAGGTATCGCCATGTGTTATTCAAGAATTGTAGGCGGTGAGGTATCGCCATGTGTTATCCAAGAATTGTAGGCGGTGAGGTATCGCCATGTGCTCTACCAGCATTGGAGGCGGTGAGGTATCGCCATGTGTTATCCAAGAATTGTAGGCGGTGAGGTATCACCATGTGTTATCCAAGAATTGTAGGCGGTGAGGTATCGCCAGGTGCAGTCCAAGAATTGTAGGCGGTGAGGTATCACCATGTGTTATCCAAGAATTGTAGGCGGTGAGGTATTGTCAGGTGCAGTCCAAGAATTGTAGGTGGTGATGGTTCGCCCTGTGTTATTCAAGAATTGGTAGGCGGTGAGGTATCGCCATGTGTTATCCAGAATTGTAGGCGGTGAGGTTATCACCAATGTGTTATCCAAGAATTGTAGGCGGTGAGGTATGAAGTGCAGTCAAGAATTGTAGGGGGTGAGGATCCACCATGTTGTTATCCCAAAAATTGTAGGCGGTGAGGTATTGCCAGGTGCAGTCCAAGAATTGTAGGCGGTGAGGTATCGCCAGGTGCAGTCCAAGAATTGTAGGCGGTGAGGTATCGCCAGGTGTAGTCCATGAGTTGTAGGTGGTGAAGTATCGCCAGGTGTAGTCCAGGAATTGTAGGCGGCGAGGTATCGCCATGTATCGTCCATGAGTTGTAGGTGGTGAAGTATCGCCAGGTGTAGTCCATGAATTGCAGGCGGTGAGGTATCGCCAGGTGTAGTCCATGAGTTGTAGGCAGCGAAGTATCGCCATGTGTAGTCCAAGAATTGTAGGCGGTGAGGTATCGCCAGGTGTAGTCCATGAGTTGTAGGCGGTGAGGTATCACCAGGTGTAGTCCACAGAGGGTAGGCGGTGAGGTATGGCCATGTGTAGTCCAAGAATTGTAGGTGGTGAGGTATCGCCAGGTGTATTCCATGAGTTGTAGGCGGCGAGGTATCGCCAGGTGCAGTCCAAGAATTGTAGGCGGTGAAGTATCGCCATGTGTAGTCCAAGAATTGTAGGCTGTGAGTTATCGCCAGGTGTAGCCCATGAGTTGTAGGCAGTGAGGTATCACCAGGTGTAGTCCACCGATGGTAGGCGGTGAGGTATTGCCATGTGTAGTCCAAGAATTGTAGGCGGTGAGGCATCATCATGTGTAGTCCACAGATGGTAGGCGGTGAGGTATCACCATATGTAGTCCCAGAATTGTAGGCGGTGAGGTATCGCCATGTGCTGTCCTAGTATTGTAAGTGGTTAGGTTTCGCCATATGTAGTCCCAGAATTGTAGGCGGTGAGGTATCGCCATGTATAGTCCAAGACTTGTAGTGGTGAGGTATCGCCATATGTAGTCCCAGAATTGTAGGCGGTGAGGTATCGCCATTATATCCAAGACTTGAGGTGGTGAGGTATCCATCTGTGTAGTCCATGATGGTAGTGGGGTGAGGTATCATTGTCGTCTCACATTGTAGGGGTGAGTACGGCATTGTAGTCCATGAATTGTAGGTGGTGAGGTATCACCAGGTGTAGTAATAGAATTGTAGGCGGTGAGGTATCACCAGGTGTAGTAATAGAATTGTAGGCGGTGAGGTATTGCTAATTGTAGTCCAAGAATTGTAGGCGGTGAGGTATCTCCTGGTGTAGTCCCAGATTTGTAGGCGGTGAGGTATCGCCAGGTATAGTCCAAGAATTGTAGGCGGTGAGGTATCGCCATGTGTAGTCCATGAACTGTAGGCAGTGATACATTCCTGGCTTATCCTAGCGCCTGTGTCTCCATCGTAAAGCTTCATGTAGTCAAGCACCTTATGAAGAATATGGCGCATTACCATACATGGTGTAAGAGTTGTAGACCATGCAATGTTGAGTCCATGCCCATGCTTTATTCGAGAACACACTGCGTTCAATCGATAACCCTTTTACCCATGTGATTATAGTTTTTTCTCTGTTGCTCTCGTCCCCCTAGAATAATAGGAAAATTTTTTAAGCGTTTCACTATTAGAAGAATGATGTATACTTTGGGTTAACTGCTATGTGCCTCAAAATGATGCCAAAAAATGAAGTGACGATCTCTCAAACGGCCTTAATTGTGTATGTGTTGGTCGGAATGGCCAGGGGTTAAAAAAGGATGGGGGGGAACCCCTCCA
>JAODAL010076915.1:0-13458 GCA_025379985.1 Phyllomedusa bahiana | reverse complement strand
ACAGCGCAGCAAACAGTTCACAAACTGCTTTAGAAATAATACCATCCTGTGCCCAAAAGCCAATAATCATCACCTTTTTCAACTCGGATAAAACAATCCTTTTACCCATGGAAGCAATTAGAGATATGTGTGCAGAAAGCCTTTAGACACACTTTATATACCCACCAATCCAGCGAACCACACTTGACTTCCTTCATGAGCTACATGCTTCTGTCGTTGAAAGCAGGATGTGGTCATTATAATATAACTCAACTGTATATAGGGACCCTTGTGGCCTTTTTTTTAGGGATAACATTGTTTGTAGTGTGGGGGGTGGGGCAAAAGATACTGTAAATCCTTTTTTTTTTTTTTTTTTTTAAAAAGGGTTTATCTGTATGAAAACAAACACCTTTAAAGGGAAGAATTTAGTGGGAACTCCAAAGCTGTAGAGTTTTTTTTTTTTATTTCCTAGCATGTGCAGACCAAAAGAACACCCAAGAAGTGCAGGCTCTAGAAAAATTTACAATTTACATTCACCTATATGTTTCACCATGCATAAAAATGTTGGCACTCCTAAATACCACATTGAAATGAAGTAATTTTATCTTCCATGTTATTTATAATGATGGAACTTAACACGTATTCCATTTACTGTAGGTAATATCCAAGCAAATATTTAAACTAATGTTACCTTCTTTATAGTCAAACATAATTTCTTAATAAATTTCTTAAATTGTAAGTTCACCGCAGATAAGTAGTAACTCCGTAACTTTGCCTTATGACTGTAATTGCTCTCTCTTATGAATACATCTTCGCCTTGCACTCAAGTCAATGTTATATTTTAGTATAGCGCTATATAAATGTGATACATTAGCCCTAATACATAGCAAAAGGACCTAAGAAGGAAAAGAAGAAGTATGTACATCATAAGTTTCCTGTGGATGGTTGAGGGTTGTATACTTGAGAAAGGATCTTCGGTATTATAATAGTAGACTAATACTGCAGTTAAAGCTCGAGAATTAAGAATGTGAGATTGTATAAGACCTTATAGAGAGTTTTGTGGACATGACTGAATAACATGATAGAGTAAGGGGTTGGCTCAGGATAGATTTGGCTGGGAACTTTGGCAAGAAATATTATGAAGTGACAACATCACTTCAAAAACATGAGCCAGATTGGATTGTGTTGACTTTTGATTTACAACTGCATGGTCGGTTTTTCATATTGTTGAGCTTTGGATTTGAGTCAAAGTCATATTCTAATTTTTAAGGGGTTAACTTACCTCTTAGAATGGCTCCCATTACAGCATCACTTTTGAATTTTCTAGGATACTCCTATGCTTCGGGTACTTAAAGTGATGTTGCATGTGACACATTACATCCCACGCCTCTTCCATTTTCTACAGCATAGGGTAGCCTACAAAAAATGGAAGTGATTTTATGGTGAAAGCAATGCAAAGCTAAGAGCCCTAGGGTTACTGTCACAGTTATGGTTAGAATTAGGGATAGGGTTAAAGACAGAGAGTTTCAGAAAAAAACTCAGGTTTCAGAAGCCCTGAACCCAAATTTTGAACTAGAGTAAAATAGAAGAGGGTCCTATCTGAGCAACACTAGTTTTGAACTAAATATTATGGCTCAACCATGAGGCTTCCAAATAACATGTGTGTATTGTATGTTCTGTATAGATTGATGGTAGGTGTTCACAATATTTTCTCTGATGGCTGCAGGACACCCCAGTCCAAAACTTTACATTGTTTTACTCTTTGTCTAGCCCACCTCATAAAAATGTTTCTATACATAGGACATGTGAAAAAAGCTTATTATTGAAAACAATGGTCCAGACAAGGTCAACTTCAAAGACCTAAAAAATGTGAAGCTGAGAGATGTTTTAAAGAGAATGTGTCATCAAAAATGACTTATTGTTTAACTCACGTTTTTATGTCAAACACTTTTTATATTTTTTTTTTTAATTTTCGATATCACTTTCAATATTTCTTAAAAATTCTCAAGTCCTACAGTTTTCACTTTCGCCACTAAGCCTGATAATAGTCAAACAACTCCTGTTCTGTAGAGAAAGATTTTCAGTAGTCTGCTCATTATCAGTACAAGAAGGGAAGATCTCTCCTTAAGGAGAGCACCGAATGAACGGCTTGTAGAGTTTGTTTTGCCTTTTCGCTCTCTACTTTGCATCTGCATATCACAAAGCATTATGGGAAAGGGGCTGAGATGCCCACAGCGCCCTCTGTTGGATGTAACAAATCCTCAATTTGCTTTTGACCTACCGAGTCTTGAGAAAGCAAAAAGTATTTTTTAGCCAAGCCAGTATCTCTCATCTGCAGACACCGCTGTTTCGGGATCTTTGTCCTTCTTCAGTGCAGAGCAGAGCAATACTGGCTGGCTGTGTGGGAGGCATCGAGTAGCTCAGGAAGGGAAGATCTCTCCTTAAGGAGAGCACCGAACGAACGTCTTGTAGAGTTTGTTTTGCCTTTTCGCTCTCTACTTAGCATCTGCATATCACAAGGCATTATGGGACAGTGGCTGAGACGCCCACAGCACCCTCTGTGGATGTAACAAATCCTCATTTGCTTTTGACCCACCGAGTCTTGAGAAAGCAAAAAGGATTTTTTAGCCAAGCCAGTGTCTCTCATCTGCAGACAACGCTGTTTCGGGATTTTTGTCCTTCTTCAGTGCAGAGCAGAGCAATACTGGCTGGCTGTGTGGGAGGCATCGAGTAGCTCAGGAAGGGAAGATCTCTCCTTAAGGAGAGCACCGAACGAACGGCTTGTAGAGTTTGTTTTGCCTTTTCGCCCTCTACTTAGCATCTGCATATCACATATCACATATCACGTTCATTCGGTGCTCTCCTTATGGAGAGATCTTCCCTTCCTGAGCTACTCGATGCCTCCCACACAGCCAGCCAGCATCGCTCTGCTCTGCACTGAAGAGGGACAAAAATCCCGAAACAGCGTTTTCTGCAGATGAGAGATACTGGCTTGGCTAAAATCCTTTTTGCTTTCTCAAGACTCGGTGGGTTAAATGCAAATTGAGGATTTGTTACATCCAACAGAGGGCGCTGTGGGCGTCTCAGCCCCTTTCCCATAATGCCTTGTCATTATCAGTACAAGCAGGGTCAAACTGAAAGATGACACCAATGTCTGTTGATAACATAGGATCCACCAGTCACAATAGGAGATGTTACAACTCCCTCCCTCTCTCTGCATACTGACTTCTTCCCTGGTCACAGAGCCTAGAAAATTCACCAATAGAAGTCAATGGGACTGAGGCAGTCTTAAATGCATGAAGGTGTAGACGACTGAATTGAGACTTCTACAATCAGAAAATAAAAACGGTCAAGAAGAAAAGAATATGGACCAGGGTCTTATTTTAAAAGGAAAAAAAAATTGTCGACAAATTCCCTTTAAGATACTTTACTATTGCCACTGACAGATTATTCTGGTTATTAACAAGGATAAAAGATGTTGGATACCTCCAAATTAGACATTGTTAGCATATACATTTAATATTCCATCAAGGTCTTAATTCATTCATATTATGTGAAGTGAATCTTAGATTCCAGCATTTAGCTCTTGGATACATTCTTTGTCAATCCAACATTCATATTCAACAATCTCTTATTCAATGATCTCCTATCATGTTGGAATTCCTCCTTCTTATGGTCTTAATAAATGCATCCAATCAATACCATAGGTGCAGCTGGGGACTCAATTTTGCAATCGAAAATTGCATTTTCCTGGCTTCAAGTCAATGATAGATTTTGATCTATCAGGTAAAACATTGAAAATCAGCAGTAAGGAGCTTATGGACTGCCTTCAGGGCCATGAACTTGTGTAAGGAAACAGTCAATCATTTAAGTTGAGGAGACATGCCCATCAAACATTCCCAAGGATTAGTGTTGTGCTTTGGATTTCAGTCAAATTCTACTCAAATCTGAGCATTTTGATTGAGGTCATATGAAAGTGATTTTTGGCCTAAATTACCAGAAATATGACCATCACCATAGTTTTAATCCAAAATTGCGGGCTAGGTTTTTTTTTTTTACTGACTTGTAAAGGTTACCTTGACACTCCACAACTCTTCTGGTTTGGAAACGCTCTCAGTCTGATGTCGATTCTGAAACACTAATGTGACTGGATGTAATGATGGATCAAGAGTGTCACCAAATCAGAAGCACCATGGAGAAGTAACCCATACAAATCAGTAAAATCCCAAAACCCTAACCTCAACTTGGGTTAGCCTTTCAATTAGGATATGGGTTTGGGTTAGGTTCAGACTAAAAAAATTTGGGATCTCCCAGACCCAAACTTTTCCATGAGTTCAGTCAAACCGAACAGGGATAGTTTAGAGCAACACCACTGAAGATCCTCCAGCGGGCTTTCAATACTGAAAAAATAATTGTCCCCAACAAAAACTAACTTATTTGTGATCATGGAACAATCCCTTTCATGTTAACCAAATCTTAAGCTATGTCATATCTCTACGTTTTTAGTATGGAAACAGGTAGGATATTTATATTTTCTGCAGTGAAATTTTGCTACATTTATTGCCTAGCTGTATGTTACACTTCAAACCTAGTTCACTTGCAGCATTAAACAAACCTGAAAACCTTAAAGAGAAATAGAGTCCGCCAATGGAATATAAACAAAGGCATCAGATGAGGTAAGCAATGAACATTGTGCCCAGTGTGAAATACAAATCACTTCTATTTCAGGTCATTGTGTCTCTGCCTAGAGCTGAAATTCTGAGATTTTATTCATATGTTACTTCTACAGTATTTACATATTCCAGTCTTTAGAAGACTCCAGTATATCCCTCACCCTCCTAAGGCTGTGCTGCTGAAACTGCACATGAATAAATGGGAACTTGTCACCTTCCTCCTTTCTTAGCTATATGTTGTAACATCCTATTTGCTTTTGAAAGTCATCTTGGACCATCCCAAGGTTTTCTCAGCTCGCAGATCACCGATTTGGTAAGCAAAATGGAGTAAACGAGGAGTGGGGAGAGGTAAGTAGTAACACAAGAATGACCTTGGTCCAGAGTGGGGACCGAGACATGCTTTGTGACAGAAACTAGATCTGGAGCATTAAGGTTACCTATGAGTTCCCAGGACCTCTCTTATGGCCCACACCCCTTCCAGTGAACAAAAAAGAACGGCTTTCCCTGACAACTTTCTCCACTAAGATCTCCTGTACCTCTTAGATGTCTCCAGGAACAGCATTAATAGTGGGAGTCACAGTCTTTTGTGAGAAGTGGTTGAGGACAAGAAGTTTTAAGAGGGAGGTGCGGAAGAAGCTCCGGATTTGCATAGTTGGAGGCCAATGGAGTTTGTAAGCCACAGGATTGATACGCTCCAAAAGAATGGTCTCAAGAAGTGTGGGCCCAGATTAAGGCTGGGAATTTTGAGGCAGATATATTTAGCTGATAGTCACACCATATCATCTGGATGGAAGACTGGAGGATATCTACACTTTTTATCCGCTCGAGTCTTAATTCGAGAAGATGCTTACAGAACAGATTGTTGGGCATCCTGCCAAATAGGGGAGGTAGCTTGGACTTAAAGGGCTTTTCTCAGTACAGACTTCAGCAGACTTTAGCTGTTACTCTGTCTTACAGCTTCAAATCCAGGGGTGAGTCTCTCCTCCCAGTAGGCGTGTCTTCCCTCACTGAAGACTGGTGACATCATCATTCTGTGTGAGCAGGGGAAGGGAGGTTATGTCACAGCTCTGAAGACCTCCTGCAGTGGTCAGTTCTCATGTCTGCAGAGCTGTCAGCTCCCTCCCAGGCTGCACAAGCTCCTTGTAACCAGAAGACACGCAATGCTGTAAGCAGTTATACATACAGCCTGAACTGATGAAACAAATGTAAGGAATTCACTCTGCTCTCTCCTCCGTTATCGGACCGGAATTAGAGAGGAACAGAGTGTATAAGGCTGTTTTATATGAGAGGATAATTAATCTAGAAGCTAGAGACTCAGTAATTGCCCAGATTCTTCACATATAGCTATCACTGGGAGAGGAGCATAGAGGAGCTCAGACAGCCTTTATTCTACAGATACAGCCATCACAAGAAGCTGTGGCAGCTAGTTTCACTTTCATTTATCATCTAGGAATAGTTAGGACACTGTTAATGGGCACATATTGCAAAGTAACCTGTTTCAGAAAGATCTTTAACCTAAAAAGAAATCCTTGTAGTGCAACAATTCCTTTAATCTTGTCAGTAACTAAAGTAAACAAGGTTCTGTGCTACTGATTAAAATTCAGCATGGAGTGAATCATGGTGGGAGAGAAGTTTGAAGCAATTGGAGCAGCAAGAGCTGGTCCTTGGTAACGTAGAGGAACTTGTGTTAACAAGCAGTACTTTTGCCTACTTTAGGCATTACTTTTGCCTACTTGTTTAAAGTTAATCATTTTGGTGAGAAAATCCCTTTAAACTCACTTGATCAACAAAATGTCAAAGGGGTTTTAATGGCTAAAGTGGCCAAAATTGGAACTGCACTAAAATGAAAAAGTAAGCTATAAAGATCAATTTGAATAGCACCTGTGACATCTCCTTACATTACTGCTTTAGTAAATCCCTGCATACCCTGTATAATAATGATTCAGGGACAACTTCTCAAATAACTCTGTGTTGTGTTGTTATTCCTTCTAGAAATGTATTGCTGAGTCAATCAGTTGGGATTTACCAATTGAGGGTGTGTTCCTGTACACACTTACTCTGCCAGCACTGATTGGACAATGTCAGACAGTGCATGGACACCCCCCAATGGGCGACACCCATCTAACAAATTCAGTAACATTTCTAGAAACAATAACAGAGGAACAAGACAACACAGAGTTATCGGTGAAAATCAAAACAGACAAATCAAAAGACGTCACCATTCCTCTTTAAATTGATCAATGCAGCTTAGTTTTTTATTCGGGCCACTTTTGCCACTAAAACCTCCTACCATTTAGCAGTTTAAGCAATCTTAAGCAGGAAAAAGTAAAAGTTCACTCAGGTCTGCTTGAAATTATTGCCCAAAGGGCTTCTGCCCCATTTAACCCCCCAACAACTTATAATTTCATAGTTTCATAGATTGTAAGGCCGAAAAAAGACAAGACGTCCATCCAGTTCAGCCTGCTATGCTAAGGTGTTGATCCAGAGGAAGGCAAACTTATAGGTAACTTACTTTCACAGTCCATTTTGCTGCCCTTGTTCCAGACTGCGGACATGGCCAGATCCCTGCTCCTGGCCTGTCTCCATTCATGCCGCAGATACTGCTGTGAACATGTCTGTTAGCCTGTTTGTGTCCCCGGTTCCCATACCTGTTGCTGTGTCCCTTGTGTCTGCTACTACTCACCTGTCCTCACTCCTGTTCCTGCCTGGGTCTGCACACTCTCCTTAGAGCAGGTGCGCGCTGGTTGTTCTGGATTTGAAGTGATCCTGCCAGTCCGATACTGGTATTCCTGTTTCTGCAGTATCCTGCCATCTTGCCTGTCAGCTACCTGCCTGGGACCAGCTTCCAGTCTTTGTTTAACCCTGCTGTGTCCAGGTTGCTGTTCCTGTACCTCCATTCTGCTGTTGCCTGCTATTCTGCCCATTTGTATAGAGTGTCCTTGTCCTGCACTTCGGCTGTCACCGCGGGTAGCCATGTCAGGGGTAGTGACCCGGGGAAGTCCGGCCAGCCTTGCGTCGGGCTCAGGTGAAGACCGGGGGCCACTTAGACTCCACTCCCTGGCGTGGTCTACACCTATACCATCTTTGCCTGCCCTGATCACAGAGGATCCACACCAAACACCCGCCATCCACCATGTTAGTGCACACTGTCACTGCTGGTCATTATATACTTACTTTGTTGTTCTTCCAAAACAGCAGTGGCCTGTAGGCAGAGATATTAATTATTCAGCACCCTTGCTTACCTGAGTAACTGGGTAGCTAGCGTGCATCACTTTACATTCTGCATTTGGTGTGAACAATTCTCTGAAAATTCCCTCCCCAATGTCCCCTTAGGTTCACAGTTATACAAACCTTGAAGATAAGTGACTTGAAGTATCTGCTACTGAATAGCAATCCCGTTTGGCAGGTATTCAGGGTTTAGACGAAGTGTATATATAGTTTAGTCATCTGTCTCAGTCTGATAAAGATTTAATTAATATGTTTCAGCACTGGGTATTGTCTCTGCATAAAGAAGAGCCCGGAATCGGCTTGGAGATGCAGGGTCCTTCAAAAGGATAAAGAAAAAAAAAAAGCTTTGTCTATTAGAATAGCAGTAACCTGTCCACCTAGAATACAAGTATATCTTCCTCCGGCACCATAGGACACTCCCTAGTGAACTGTATTTGTGCTGGAATAGTTTTTGCTGGAGATTGCATTCTTCTTTTTGTCTTTGTTTATGGCTCTAAGATCTAAATTGAGCCTTGGGCAGAATAAGCTGACATACTTTATCCTCCTGTAACAGGTTTTATTTGTGTAAAGAAGACAGCGAGTCCATTGGAGATGTCTGTGGTATATTTTATATTTAATTAGAAAAAATGACATGAAGAAGAGACCTGATAGCTAGAAAAAATACATATATTTCAGATTGTCTTGGTTTACAGTCAAAGCATCTCAAATGACTGGAAGAAGAACCCCTTAACACTTCATGATGGATATATCTGTCATTGAGACGCTAAGGGAGTATGGAGTAGGGATACGCATAGAGCCATCTCCATATGAGGGAGCTGCCGGTTCATAATTACAGCCAACACCAACTGCTAGTGGTAAACACAACTATGACATCTTCATGATTAAACAACAGGGCTGTGGGCCATTGTGGCCTCTGAATGTTCCCCCTGTGGGGCGGTCGCGGAGCCGTTCTGTTTCCAAGGCCTCTTGTCAGCCTTGAATGTACATTTATTACACCCTGCGGGAAGCAGTTAAGTGAGAAATATGGCGGTGCTGTAAGCTATGTAGACCAATCGTGACCCCGCAATCTCACCACAGGGGTCCCAATTGAAGTGGAAAACAGGGGTATGGAGCCATAACCGTACCTTGTTGTTAGCAGCGGGTGTCAGCAGCAATTAGCAACCGGCACCCACCACCTTTGTGGCGCGACTGCAGAATAGTCCCGGTATATAGCCATTTAACCACACTATGACGTAAGTTTACATCAACGGTCATTAAGGGGTTAAAGATGTTGTCAAGTTCTTTTTTTTAGTTTTAAAAATGTAACATGATGTTTCTGGAATACAGTAAGAGAGCCCTACTCACCTTTGTCATCATCTCCATTTCACTGCTTTCACGGTCTATCATCTCCCCCAGCCCTCTGTTTATTTTCTGCCACTGGATGTTGGTTTGTCATGGTTAATGTTCACATGCCAATTCCCATATCGCCATTCAGAAGGGGATGACTTATCCCAGACACAAATGCATCCGCACCTTTTGAACCTTTTTATTATATCAGCTGTGTCATGTGATCACCAGGTTGACCCCCAATTCAGTTCACTGTGTTTTCAATATAGCGAACCTCCTGTGAGCTATAGGAATATATCAACACCCAACCAATCCTTCATGGCAGCTTTCAAACACCTTCTCTCTCAGCTCTGATCCACCTTCCTGGTTCCTCTCTATGTCCCCTATTCATAGATTGTTACTAAGTTATCATTTATTTCTAATGTAAGACAGTTGAAGTACAGTGATAGTAGGTGAGTTCCTACAATAATAAGCAGCATTATAACCCTACCACACACTTACACTTTGTTTCTTTATTTGCTGTGTGCAGAATCTAAAGTGTATCCTCTGAGGTACAGCTTTATGTTGGTCTCCTCTGCCTCCTCCCTGTGAGACCTGAGAGGTATAAAAGCCTGTTAATTACAAGAAGTTGCAGTGGGGATAGGATAAAACTGCACCTAACAGGAGATGTGAGTTTGGACGCAGAGGTTCCCTGTCATTGATCTATCACTTGGGGCGACATGTATGATTTTTGGCACCCAGACATCATTTTATTGTGCACATAAGTAGTGTAGAATGCGCCTGAATCTATGAACCTATTCTACTGCGGGTCATAGATTTAGCGCTTTCTAGATACAAAGTGACAATTCTGGCTCAGGTAAACCACTTTTAAAGTGCTCTACCTGTTCCAGCAGCAATGCTCCTGGATTTGCTGTTCTCCCGCATTAATGTGTAGAGTCATACAGCTGTGATGCCATACGCCTGTAGAACGCCCCCATATCTCAGGCACATTACAAAGTGTCGCGGGCACCTGAAAATGCACCTAATTTTGGAGTGCGCCTGATTATAAATCTTAAGAACAGGGCTGCAGCAGTTTTGGGGCTGAAAAGATGCCAGACTACTGACACAGCCCCGTGCATTCATGTCACTCTTTGTGTCTTTGGACTGAACTTGGAACAAAGCAAGTGCACCTGCTCACTCTGTGTTTGCAAAGTCCAAGGTATCATGGGAAATACAGGCTAACTTCGGGTAACATATCAAGTGAGAAAGTAGAAATAAAAAGAGCTTCCATATTATTCCTTTAAAAATGCCTGTGTTGCAATATGGAGGCAAAATAAATATTTGAGTAATTCTTTAAGATGCATGAAAGCAGAACTAAAAAATAGTTTCAGGATGTATAAATAGCCTTTACATTTTTCAAAGATCCACCATGAAGAGAAAAATTGTTCATTTCTTTGTCTATAAAAACTCGGGTCTAAATTTCCATATGACAACCCAGCAAAGGTGGATTGTTCAAGAATATCCTAAATTTTTATTAATACATAGAAGAAAAGCTATGATGGAGAAGGTATGAATAAACAGGGAATAGAGAAGAGGATGATCCAAGCAAAGATAGAAGTGATGAAACTCCGAGGCAGAGCACCTGCAATCCTGGGGATGTGTAATAGAGTTTGATAGTGTGTTGCATTCATCATGCGGAATGTATCCCTAGGCACTTCACACTCGGAAAAGAGGATGTATGGAGAACTACAGGCAATGATGAGATTTACATTTTCCGACAGGGAAAGGTGAAGAAATAGAAGGTTTCTGAAGGTGAGAGTTAAAGGACAAGAACTTGATCCTAAATATAACAAAAAAGGAATGAAAGAAGGAAAGAAAGAAGTCAAGAAGAAAGGGTGTGAGAAAAAATAAAGGTGATATGTATGATGAAAGCGCATAGAGGCCAGTTCTAAATCGCTTTAAAGCAGTGTAGAATGCACCAGAATGTATGAACCTGCTCTAGATTTGGCGCATTCTAGTTCCAAAACACAAACTCAGGCTCAGTTAACCACTTATAACTTGGTCTGGCTCTTCCAGCGGTAATGCGCCCAGTTTTGCCGTCCTCCAGTCATAAATGCATAGATTCAAACGGTTATAGTGCGACAACCCCAGAATGTCTCCCGATCTCAGGCAAATTACAAAGTGCTGTGGGCACCACAAAATGCACCTACTTTTGGAGTGCGCCTGCTCATACATCTAGAAAACAGAGTGGCGCTCGTTTTTGGGCTAAAAGCACACCAGAATACTGGCACAGCCCCTTACACACATGTTCACCGGGAGTCGACTTCTGGTAATCCTCTGTTTCTGGCATGGGCTTTGGCGGCTAGCCTATGGGACAGGAGTCTCCTTCTGCACCTACACTCTGAATCCACATGCCTTTATATAGTTTTATGATTCCCGACACAGCTGTTTCCTCAGTCTGTCACAAGAAGGAAAAAAACAACAATCAACTCGGATCTGCTTCTACTCCAGCGCCGTCTTAACTACATTATGGGCCCCTGGGCAGAGCTGTTCACTGACGCCCCCCCCCAACCAACACAACCATTCACAGTCACAAATTTAAACATTATCGATAACAAACTTATAACCTACAACACCACCATATAGAGGCAATATAGAGGTCAGACACCAGCTCAGGTATAACCTACAACACCACCATTTAGAGACCATATAGTGGTCAGACACCAGCTCAGGTATAACCTACAACTCCGTCATATAGAAACCACATACTGGTCAGACACCAGCTAAGGTATAATCTGCATAACTGCCATATAGAGACCATATAGTGGTCAGACACCAGCTCAGATATAACCTACAACACCACCAAATAGAAACCACATACTGGTCAGACACCAGCTAAGGTATAATCTGCAGCACCGCCATATAGAGGTCAGACACCAGCTCAGGTATAACCTACAACCCACCATATAGAGACCACAGAGTGGTCAGACACCAGCTCAGGTCACCATAACATGATTATAAATACAGCACTGATCCAACACAGAAGAATAACCCCTGACATCAGGGATTCAAAGGAAACGTATTAACTTTGTTGTTCTTTTTCTTTCTTCTTTTCCACCCGCTCCAGACTGCAGTGACGATTTCTCCACACCATAAGTTGTCCCTGAAGAAATAAACACACAAACATCTTAGACTTCTCACTTTTTCAGCCATCCCCTATCAATTCCTACCTCTGGTATGGTCACTCCCATTAAGTAAGTATTTAGTAATATTGCCCACTATAGGTAGGTAAAGTAGCCCCCTGTAGATAGTTATGTATGCTCCATGCAGGTAGGTATATAGCTTCTTGTAGGCATATATGCACCCTGTAGGTGTATAGTCTCCTGTAGGTTTATATGCCCTCTGTAGGTGTATATGCCCCTTGTAGGTGTATATAGAGTGGAGCAGGAGATGTAATAGTTGTGTCACATCTCTTGCGCTGCTTACTGAAGAGATGCGATGGGTCCGGACCTGAACACCAACATGCCAACAATACCAGCCACACAGGCAGAGCTACTGTTTGCACTGGGCATAGACGATGGTGGTTCAGGATCTTAATGAACTTTTTGTTTGTGTAGTGTTCACTCCACGTACCAGTGGATGTTTTGGGTGGGAGTGTTAGCTGCAACTAGCGACAATGTTTTTGATAGGTGCGTCTAGTACTCACTGCTCCTTCATTGCCTCAGAGGGGAGTTGAACTGACCAGGGATTATTTAGGAAGGCTGCAGCCTGTCTAGGTTTGAGAGTATACTACTACATTTGGGAATCGAAATCATAGAACTAAACGGAGAGTTGTGCCGGCCGAGGCACAACTCCAAAAGCTTAGAGAACACCTTTTGCTTCATTCCAACAAGTAATCTGTTTTAATTTATTGAACTACGGGAGCCCACGTTCCTTCTCTTTGTTCTTTTTCATAATATTATTGCTTAGTACATTATTTATTATTCTAACACTATTTTAATTATTATTTCATTTATAATTTTATCATTTTCATTAATTTCATTAATAGCTTTTATTTCCTCACATTTACTAAGTAGGATTATACCAAGTAGTGATCCAAGGTCTTCCTGGTGGCTATGGTGAGGGGTTGCTTTGAATTTTGCATAACAAGGTCAAAGAGCAGGTTTTAAGGGGTCCACTAGTTTTCACCCTTTAACCAATAAACCGGTGTTTAGACTTTGCTGAGAATAACTGCCAGATCGCTACTGTCTGCTGTGCGTCCATGACCCCCCCC
>JAODAL010076914.1:0-13458 GCA_025379985.1 Phyllomedusa bahiana | reverse complement strand
TAATTTTATACTTATGCAGCAGTCTGGACCGATTTGCTATCATATTTTATGTATTTCACCACATTAACTCCTTACCAACATTTGATGTACCCATACATCATGGTCAGGAAGGGGCTCCCGCAAATTGATGTATGGGTATGTCATGAGGATCGTGCAAGCACACAAGCGGAGCTTGCATGATGGCAGCATGGGACCAGTGTTATATCACAGCTGGCCTCATGCTGTATCGCCCGCGACTGGAGATGTCTTCAGCTGCGGCTGATTCACCCCTTAGCTGCCACAATCTATATCTATAGTAAACACAGAGGGAGGAGGCTCTCTCTGTTCCCTTTGGAGCAGCCAGGGTGCAATTGCGGCAGCTGCTACTGTGTTACCTGACAGTCTCAAAGGTCTTTGCCAGACTTCCAGGGCTGCCTTTTGGGCATGGCTGGGCATAGTGACTGACAGTTGCCATGGAGATCAGTACACAGCAGTTCTACAGTGTACTGTTCTCCATTGTATCAGTGATCTGAAGATCAGAAGTAAAAGTGAAAAGTGAAAAAGGGCAAAAACAGTAAAAAAAGCAAAACACAAACGAAAAATAAAATAAAACCACGTACACCGCCCTTTTCCCCTTTACAAACGCCAATTCCATCCATAAAGATCAAAAATGATTAAAATACACATATTTGGTATCGCCACGTGCGTAACAAACTACCCTATAAATCTGTCAAGTTATGTAATCTACTCAGTGAATGCCATTAAAAAAAGTCACAGTTTTCACAAAATGGGCTAAAAAGCGATCAAAAACTCATATTAATACCAAAGTGATATCAAATAAAACATAAGTTCATCCCGCAAATAAAAAGTCCTTACACAGCTCTGTATATGAAAAAATAAAAAAAGTTATGGCTATTAGAAGATAGTGATGCATAAAAATTGCTTTACACAAAAAAACACTTTTTTTGTAAAGCGCTTCAACATAAAAAAAACTATATAATTTGGGTATCGCCATAATCGTATCGACCCACAGAGTAAAACTAACTTGTCATGTATTAAAAATAAAAAAAACACTACCAAGATTGCAGCATTTTCTTTACCCTGGCTTTTAAAAAAATGAGTGATCAAAATGTCCTGTCCCCCCAAAAATACCAATAAAAATATACACTCATCTCACAAAAAACAAGCCCATACACATCTCCGTACACAGAAAAAAAAAGTTACGGCACTCAGACTTTGGCGATGCAAAAACGTATTTTCCATTTTGAATAAAAGTGTTTTTACTGTGGAAAAGCAGTAAACATAAAAATATACAAGTTGGGTATCGCTGTAATTGTATCATCATGCTGATTAAAGCTAGCATGTCATTTATATTTATCTTAGACAGAGTAATTTATGGGGGTATTTAACATACAGGCCCCTCAAACCCACGTCCGAACTGGACTGGTCCCTAAATAAATCAATGCTGCAAATTTTCTTGAAAATGTGAAAAATTACTGCTAAATTTCTAAGCCTCCTAGTGCCGTACAAAATAAAAAGACATTTAAAAAAGTATGCCAACTTACTGTAGAAATATGTTAGATGCTAGATATAAACAATTTTGTTTGGAATAACTATATAAGTTTGAAAATGGCAAATTTTTCCAAATTTTCACAACATTTTGATATTCTTCATAAATAAACAAGGATTGTATGGAGCAAAATTTTGGATTTAACTACAGGAAGGGCCTATGACTTCTTTTTACCTACAGGGTGCATATATCCCTACATATCTATCTACAGGGGTCATATATGAGTACCTACCTAAAGGAGACCTATATGCCTATTAATATACAGGGGGCCTTTATACCTACCTACTGGGGGTCTACATACCTACAAAGGCTCCACCTATCTGACTACCTATTTTGGGGGTGTACCTACCTTTATTATATGTATTATACAGTATATGGATATTGTATGTGGGCTGGTGGGAGGAGCAGATATTATACATGGGCCAGTGGGCGAGCAGATATTTTATGTGGGCTGGTGGGGAGAGTGGATATTGTATGTGGACTGGTGGGGAGAATGGATATTGTATGTGGACTGGTGGAGGCAGCGGATATTGTATGTGGGGTGGTGCAGAGCCATCTTGACAGAATTATGGGCCCCTGGGCACCGCACTGCAGTGGGCCCTGCCCATATATGTGACATAACACTTTGCCATGACTCAAGCCACTCCCAAGCACACCCATATTATCACACCACTTATGTCAGCCTGCAGCCTACAAGACTATTTGGCAGGGCAGGGAGCTTTTGGCTTCCTTCTCCACCATGGTTTTTAACTGTTTGTACATCTTAAAAACACACAAGCCTTTACAGAAGCAAATCCAACCAAGGGATCCAGGGTATGTTCCTTGTATTCCTAGACATACATACACCACTTGTGGCCCCTATACTTGTGGGGCCCGCAGGCAACTTCCTAGTGTGCCCAATGGAAAAGATGGCCCTTGGGTGGTGGGGGTTATCTTCCAGGGCTGCTTTTTAGTCGCAAACTTATCCCGCAAAGATAAAACCCTCACACAGCTGCATGGACAGAAAAGTTAAAAAGTTTTGACTCTTAATATAGTAACATAAAAACATGTTTTTTTTTAAAGTAACGATTTTGATTTATGAGTGCGAGTAGGGTCTTGTAAAAAGAGGTGTGGTGTGAAAAGTAAGGGGTTGGTCTGTTAAAGTGGGGGGTTCTGCCAGTGGTAAAACTTCTAGCTATGTCTCTGATGTTTTGTGTAGTCTTATAAGATGCTATTACGTTCTGTCTGACAGTAGAGTAGTATAAGCTGCAGGTGTCACCGTGCAGCCAGAAAGATGAGCTGCAACAGATAATTCCTTTTTTTCCTACACATATATCTATAGATAAATATGCCTGAGCTGCTACAGAAAAATACAGCAGAACTGTTAATAAAACAAATCTGCTTTTCATATGTGCATCCTCCAGCAGCATTGTAAACCAAGTGAAATACAATAGTTGACAGATAAATCCTATTTTCAATATTCTAAACTAATTGCATGGCGGAGAAATGGGAAGATCACTAATCAGAAGTGATTGTAAATTCATTGCACTTGAAGATTGTAAATAGAAGCGTGCCCGGAGAACACATTACAATAATATAAACCAGACATCATCATTTATATTGAAGGAATTGTTATCATGTCAAACATAGGACACAACAGAGAAGCCTGAAGTCATTTACTATCAATTACCGCTGAGCACGACTGTCTTTTTCAGACGAGGGCTCCATGATATTATTTAGGAGTTACAGTAAGTTTAAATTGTTACCTACATAAGCCACACTGCAGCCTTCATGTCAAACATAGGCCATGTTGGAGATTTGTGTGATGGTCACATGGTCTGTTTCCATTTTTCTCCCATAAGGAAGCATTGATGTTGTAGAACAGCTGGTGTAATTCAGAAATGTTACATTGACTTCAGTGAGATGTCTTAGGGCACGGGTGTCAAACACAAGGCCCGCGGGCCACATCCGGCCCGCAGCTTTTTTGTTTTCCGGCCCGCGATCTCCCTGACTCCGCACGGCTGTTTTACCACAGCCGCGCACAGTCAGTCAGAAGCTACATGCTCGGTGCAGCTGCTAGTACAGGGAGAAGGCAGGAGGGATCGTTTCCCTCCTACCTTCTCCCTTTGTATGTACTGTGCTCAGTGAGCGCTGTACATACGGCATCGCAGGGGGCGTGACGCGCCGCTTTACTCACGTCCCCTGTGATGCTAGGTCTCCTCGGTCGGCAGCCTCTGCCGCTGAGGAGATCTCTGGAAGCTGCGTGGCGGCTTAAGTGGCGTGCCGTCACGCTGCTTACACCGTACATCTGCTCCAGGACCGGACCGGGCCGCGTTGCACTTCCACCAGGTGAGTAGTTTTTATTTTATTTTATAATCATTAGGGGGGGCTATGGGACATCTATATGGCTGCTGTGGGGCATCTATATGGCTACTGGGAGTGCTGTGGGGCATCTATATGGCTATTGAGGGGGCTGTGGGGCATCTATATGGCTACTGGGGGGGCTGTGGGGCAGCTATGGGGCTACTGGGGGGGCTGTGGGACATCTATATGGCTGCTGTGGGGCATCTATATGGCTACTGGGGGGGCTGTGGGGCATCTATATGGCTACTGGGGGCTGTGGGGCATCTATATGGCTACTGAGGGGCTGTGGGGCATCTATGTGGCTACTGGGGGGGCTGTGGGACATCTATATGGCTGCTGTGGGGCTTCTATATGGCTACTGGGGGGCTGTGGGGCATCTATATGGCTACTGGGGGGGCTGTGGGACATCTATATGGCTGCTGTGGGGCATCTATATGGCTACTGGGGGGCTGTGGGGCATCTATATGGCTACTGAGGGGGCTGTGGGGCATCTATGTGGCTACTGGGGGGGGCTGTGGGAAATCTAAATGGCTGCTGTGTGTCATCTATATGGCTACTGGGCGGGGCTGTGGGGCATCTATATGGCTACTGGGGGGCTATGGGGCATCTACATGGCTACTGGGGGGCTATGGGGCATCTACATGGATACTGGGGGGTTATGGGACATCTACATGGCTACTGGGGGCTATGGGACATCTACATGGCTACTGGGGGCTGTGGGGGCATCTATATGGCTACTGGGGGGCTGTGGGGCATCTATATGGCTACTGGGGGGGCTGTGGGACATCTATATGGCTACTGGGGGGGTAGGCTGTGGGACATCTCCCTTGCTACAGGGGGCTATGTGGGGCATCTCCCTTGCTACAGGGGGCTAGGTGGGGCATCTCCCTGGCTACAGGGGGGCTATATGGGGCATATTACCTGGCTACATGGGGCAATTATCTGGCTGCAGGAGGCATATTACTACCTGGCTACAGGCGGCAAAATACCTATCTACCTACATGGGCAGATATACCTGTCATCTACAGGGGGCTTTATACCCACTTATCTACCTACAAGGGTCATATGTACCTATCTACCTATGGGGGGCAATATATTCTTCCTGGTTCCCCTCAAGGGGCTAATTATAATAGCAATACTGTACAAATGTAACAGTTAAGGAGAAGTTTACACAGTTCTAAAATTATGTCGGCCCTTTAAGGCCCTTTAAGGTACGCCGTGAGACTGATGTGGCCCCCGGTGAAAACGAGTTTGACACCCCTGTCTTAGGGCATGTCCCCAAGGCACGGGTTTTCAGCCGGTTTGTGGTTTTGCAGATCGTCTGAAAAACCAGCCGCAAACTAGCACAACGGGGCACTATGGAAAACCCGTGCAGCAGTCCCCACGGCACGGGTTTTCCACCCGGAGGTTTCTCTGCCCGTGGGCCGTCCGAAGACCATTCTACATGCACATTCTTACGTCCGGTTTTCGGACGGAATATGTGCACATGAATGGGAAGGGGAGGACTTTTCTCTGCTCATCGCGGAGAAAAGCCATCCTTCCCGCGGCCGTGTGCACGGCACTCAAACCGGATAAACCCGCCGGTATTTGTCCCTTGCCGTGGGGATCCGCGCTTAGGGTATGTTCACACAATGTACTGCGGCGCGTACAGTACGTACTGATCAGCGTGTACTCCCGCGGCATGGGGGGCAGGCAGCCCGATGGCCACATAGACGTTCATTACTTACGGCATGTAATCGTCGCAAGTAATTGACATGTCATTTATCTCCCCGCGCATACAATACGATGGTATTGTAAGAGCTAGGAGAGGAGGCGTAATCCATAGATGTCTATGAGAACTATGGATTACCCTAATTATCGGGCGCATTTCCCCACGTATTAAGCGTAGTAAGCCGTGAAATACGCTGCGAAATGCGCCCCAAAATAAGGTGTGTGAACATAGCCTCATCTCCAGGGAATCCATGTTGTTAACATGTAGCACCTTGTATTTTTGCCACAATTTGCACCATATTAATATAAAGTTTTAAGACTATGGGCCTCATGTATGAAAACTGTTCAGGTCTAAAACTTTCTTCGTTGCCTCTAGCAACCAGACAGTTTTCATACATTCGAGTCTAACATAACCCTACAGTGTTGACCCAGACCTTGACAGCAGTCTTGATTGACAGAATCCCTACTGCAGTCTTGGTCCATGGCAATCAAAGGGTTAAATAGTGGGGACGGGAGGAAGCCTCTGATCCCCACCTTGCACAGTGACTGCTCTAGGAATGGAGTTGTTAACTATAGCTCTGGTCCTAGTACAGTTACGGTGCTGGAAATCGCAAACCCCTTCTGAGGAGAGCACTGTCTTTTGAAGTTGCTGTCGACAGAGGACACGGACCACCCAGTGAGCAGTCGTTAAAGGGTTAATTGTTAAAGCAACTTTTCCTCCATGCACTATGGATGTTTAATCAATATCCTCAATGAAAGACATGGACAGTATAACTGTTTGTTTTCTTAGTAATGTTAGATCATGTTTGTCCAGAAATATGACTTAGATAATGATCAGATCACAATGTATTCACTGCAGAAATCCAGCTAAGAAGGTATTCCCATATGGGAAATAGGATTGTGAAGTTTTCTGCTGTGGCCACAGAGAACAAAAAGATGGTGGCACATGTGCAACTTTGTCCATGAACTTCTATGGGCTTTCTGAGCACTGACAAACAAGTGTACTTGGAACTCCTGAAAGTGCACGGAGAGAGCCATCCACATGCAACTACATTTCAGGTGACATGTATGTATTTTGGTGCTCAGATGCCATTTTTTTTGCACACATTACTAGTAGAGGATGCACCTGAATCTATGAACCTGTTCTATTGCGGGTCCTAGATTTAGTGCTTTCAAGCTACAAAGCGACACTTCTGGCTCAGGTAAACCACTTTTAAAGTGCTCTACCTGTCCCAGCAGTAATGTGCCTGGATTTCACGTACTGAAGTTATAAATATGTAGCTTTGTACGGTTGCAATGCGCCCTGCCTCCAGCACACCCCCTGTAAATCAAGCACATTACAAAGTGCCGCAGGCATTCTGTAATGCGCCTGATAATGGAGGGCACCTGTTTAAAAATAGAGTGAAAAGGGCTGAGCTAGTCTTCATGCTGAAAAGACGCCAGACTTCTGCTGCAGTCCTGTTTATACATGTCGCCCTTAGACTTCAAAATCCTATGTCCCCAGATGAGAACACTACTTTAATTCCAAAGGATTCTGTAACTTTTTCTTGGCACTGTATGATGGTATTTTAAACTTGGTAAAAACATATATATGGAAATATACTCAGAAATTTAGGGCCACATGCATGAAAACTGTCTAGGTCTAAAATTCACTTTCGTTGCCCTACATAAGCAACCATAGAAGCAATCATAGCAAACACAATCAGAGCCCATAGCAACCAATCAGAGCCCAGAGCGCCCTTTTAATTTCATGTAGTGCTCTGGAAAAATGAGAGAGGCTTTCTGATGCGCAACAAAGTGAATTTTAGACCTATGTGGCCCTTAGTGTGGAATTTTAGAACTAACAAGTTGACAGTAAATAGATGTGCTATGCATGTGCAAAAAAGGAAGACAGAAGTAGTAAAACACACAAGCCCACATTTACGCTGCATAAACTTAGAGCCTTATGTATGAAAACTGTCTAGGAGTAAGACTATCTTTGTTGCTCATAGCTCAGAGCTCAGCTTTCATCTTTCCAGCACTCTATACGAAATGAAAGCTTAACTCTGATTGGTTGGTATGAGCTCTGATTGGTTGGTATGAGCTCTGATTGGTTGCTATGGGCAACAGAGTCTCACTGCTAGACAGTTTTCATACATAATAAAGCCCTCAGGTCAACATGTAGGAATGGGACTGGCCTACTTTGAGCCAAAAAACTGTTGCAGCCCTGTCTGACAGATGTGTGAATAGTTGTACGGCAAAACTTGGTGCAGTCAGCACTAGACATAACACTTTTGAACGCTGTAAAGTCTGACACAAATCTGTCATACGAATCCATACCATGACTGAGACAATATTTGATGCCTAACACTCTTTCATACATACTGTCATATCCTTCACCGCTCTATATTGATTCAGAACTGATGTGTCGGTACCAAGTTTTTATAAATGTCACCCTCAGAGTCTAAAAATACACTAGCTTTCTTGCTGTTTGCTACGTTTGCCATATCTTCAGACTTGTCTATCTTTTTAGACCAACTATTTGTGGTTGTCCTTTTCACACCCGAATTTTGGCACACTGTCGGCATGTTTTTTGGTGCAACATGTCACATCATGACCACGCTCCCTTTACATGAAACCACAGCAGCCTTTCATGAAGCCGTGCCTCGATGTCAGAGAGACCGTAAAACGTGCCTAATGCCCATGATAAATGTGTCTGAGACACACTGCTACATGATGAGCACAAAATTGTATGACACTATTCTGCTACAACCACAAAAGTAAATGTGGGCCAGTGTATTCTCAGCATGGTGTCCTCCACCTGCTCAATCACAGTAGTAAATTCTGCAAACATGTGCCTGAGGATATGTTTACACGGTGTAATTTCGGAGCGCATTTCGCTGCGTATTTGCGCTCTAGTACGGGCGACATGCGCGCTGAAATTACGGTAATCCATAGCTCTCATAGAGAATTATGGATTACACCTCCTCTCCCCGCTCGTACAATACGATCGTATTGTACGTGCGGGGAGATGAGTGACATGTCATTTATTCGCGACGATTACACGGCATGAGTAATGAATGTCAATGGGGCCGGCATGGCTGCCGGCCCTTCCCCTAGCTGTGGGAGTCGCGCTGGTCAGCGCGAGCTCCCGAAAGACACAATGTACTGTGCAGTACATCGTGCGAACATACCCCTAGGGTATATTCACACAGCATATTTTGGTGCGCATCTGTGTGCACCACAAGACGCAAGGTGTTTTAGAAGCACGCAGTGGCCAGTGCGTACTTCTAAAGCGCTGGGTGGGTGGGAAGATGGTTGGCCCCATTCATTTCTCGTCGGGAAGAAGTGACATGTCACTTCTTTCAGCCGGTGTGCAGTACGCATCAGGGAAGATGGAGGGTAATCAGTGCTCTCTATGAGAGCTATGACTACCGTAACAAAATAAAGCAAAGAGCTCAGCTCACCCAAATCCAATAGGGGTATCATCCGTGGAGGTACGACCAGTTGAGTCCACACCTTGATTCCATCCATTAAAATGAGTAAAGCCAGCTTCCTCTGATGTACCCAAATGCAGGCTCATTTAAAACACATAGAAAACTTTATTCAAACTTGTTAAAAAATATAAATGCCTACAAAACTCGACATATTGGCATAACAGACAACACCGTACACTAATTTAGTGCATGTAAAGAAACAACAGACTGACAGGTTTCAGATAAGGATGTATCCTTACGATTAAGGGTACATCCTTATCCGAAATGCGTCAGTCCATTGTTTCTTTACATTAGTTTCTTTACTAAATAAGTGTATTGTGTTGTCTGTTAATCCATTATGCTGCGTTTTGAAGGCATTTATATTTTTTAACAAGTTTGAATAAAGTTTTCTAAGTGTTTTAAATGAGCCTGCATTTGGGTACATCGGAGGAAACTGGTGTTACTCTTTTTTCTATGACTACCATAGTTACAGTCCATACTTCGGGGCATATTGCAGTGCAATTGTACCCCAAAGTACAGACTTAAAAGACACCGTGTGTTCCCTAAGGGCTTGTCCCCACGGCACCGCTTTACGGCCTGTTTTTCAGATGGTTTGCGGTTTTGCAGACTGTCTGAAAAACCAGCTTCAATTGAACACACCGGGCTTCTTTGGAAAACCCGTGCAGCAGCCACCACTGCATGAGTTTTCCACCAGGCGGTTTTTCAAAAACATTGTGCATGTTCATTCTTCCGTCCAGTTTCAGACGGAATATGAACATGTCAATGGGAAGGGGGAGGGCTTTTCTTCGCTCATTGCGGAGAAAAAGCCGTTCCTCGGCGGCCGTGTGCACGGCACAAAAAATGGACAAATACCAGTCGGATAAACCGACCAGTATTTGTCCTTTGCCATGGGGATGAGCCCTAATATTCACAGTTGGGTTTAAAACCTAACTATGAGCATAAAGATATGACTATAGAAGTGACGAAGAGGTTAAAACATAGTAATAATAAGCAATAATAGTGAACAATAAACAAACAATAGTAATACATCATAATAATAATGCAAACAATGATAATAATGCAGCCATTCTTCCTTTAAGCATTTACTACAGTACTACATAAACTCATAAAATTAAATAAAAAGTAATAAGTTAACATAAAATAATTTAAACCAAGAATCATGGAGGCTTAATATAAGAGCAGCAAAGTCCATTTTTTAGAGGTTTCCATAATTGAAAAAATAATAAATATCTACAAGTATGAGGCTGCGGAATTCCAAGAGAAGAAAAGAGAACACATTAAATAATATTGACAAGACATAGAGGAAAAGAAATTGCCTTTCTCTTAAAATAAGACATATAATCCCTGCTAAGATATTTTTATGTACACAGGAGTGTAGTGTGCGTGTCGTGTTCTCCGAATCCTGCAGTAACGCCTGTATCTCAGGAGCTTCACAATGAATTTCTACTCATCATTTTGTCTTTTATTGATAGAAGCTTATGGACCTGTAAGTTATCAGTTTATAACTAGGAGCCATGTTTGTCTTGGTCAGCGTTTTTCTAACAGAAATAATGGGCCCTCTAGGCACACAGCGTGATGTCATCTGCTCAATAAGGGGGAAATCATTAATCATCTTTGCGGAAATTAACTTTAATTTATGATGGATTGCTAAAAATGAAGAAAGGAAAGGTCAAAGTAACAACACAGCAAACTCATCAAGTAAAGCTATAAATTTGCAGCATGCTGTAAAACTAGGGAGGCTTTAATTTACTGCATTACAGTAAGATCGCTGTTCAAAGATATGTCTTACACAGACGCCCCCCTTTTTACATTTATGTGGTGGGTTGGTTTCAATCAGTGCAGGAAATTAGCTCTTATCACCATGTTTAGGTCCATATTAATATATACCAGTAATAATCATTGCAGGTAAAATGTAGCATTACATGGCAGTTATGCAAATGGCGGCTTTACTTTTCAGTACATACATCGGCAGCAGATAGAGGAGGTCTACTCTCTACAACTTCTAATCTCAATAAAGGGGTTGCCTCACCATTCTATTCCACAGGGCCACAGGCAGCTTCAGATTCATACTTCCTGATTAGACTGGCACAGATATAAACTGATATTGTTGCAATACAAAGTTTTGGAGGTGCAGACTATTTTGGATTTTTTGGATTGCATGCATAGGGGCACAGCTGCCTCCATTTTGGTCTTGCACTTAGCCCATCCATTCAGGCTGATTTTAATCAGAACAGAGTATAGTTAGGACCCTCATGCCCTGAAAAGTATGGATGTATAGAAAGGCACTGAGAGAGATGAGATTGTTGGGAACAGGTCAAGCTTACATTTTTGATCAAAATGTGCTCTCATGTTTATTACATATAGCAAAAATACATTTTTAAATAATTCATATATTCAGCATTTGTCTCTTGGTGTTCACAGAGTGCTGATGTCTGTTTTTATGTGTTTGCAGATTACACCAACATGCATTGATTATTCTTTATACTTAAAGTAACATAATAACAGTCTAAATACATTATCTCTATGGCTAAAGAATATGACAATGCAGTACTATTAAAGGGGTGATCTCCTCATAGACATTTTATGGCATAAAAAGATATGCTGTAAGTATCTGATCAAACCTATTATGAGAACAGGACCCTTAAAGTCTCAGTTAAGAATGTGGACTCATTGCACTACTCTCCATTTTGTTCTATGGGAGGAGTACAGCCAAACACACAACACACCTGTACTCAGAACTCCTATAGAACAGAATATAAAATAACAGGCAAGGACAACCTCCTTCACCTTTCTGAACAGAGATTTTTGAGGGCCGGCTTTTATGATAAATGCAGGTCTCAGAAATCCTATCAATATGCCAAAAATGTCTAAGATAGGAAAACCCCTTTAACTCCCCTTCTACGGGTTAGGTGGATGCAACCTGGGGAACCACACAAGCATTACACCCTTACCAAATGTTGGCCTTGCATGTGCTATGATGTTCTCTAGCAGCTGGGATACAGAATAGTATGATATACACTGTTGTTGCTGTTGAAGAACCTCTTCCTCAGAAAATGAGAACTACAACTGAGTGAATCAGTAGTTAACACAAGATAAGGAATGTCTAACAAAAGCAATTTTAGACAGGGGTGTTGTGCAGGAAGACGTAGGCAGAACCCTCTGTAGCACCATATCATTAGCGTTGATGTTCAGTTCAGCACAGGTTCCAATGAACCTGAGAAAAAAGTTGAGTTTGTCCTATCTTATCCTTCATCCTTACCATAACTGTAAACCTTACTGTAAATTAAGGCTTAGGGTTATTTAAGGAGTCTTAGGGGTTAATGTCATTCTAACGAAGAGATGCTCCTATTGTGGCCTAACTTAGTCATGTAGGGCGACATGTATGAATTCTGGTCTTCTGCAGGTCATACATACAGGTGCAGTCTAATGCCAATACGTCAACTCAGGCTCAGGCAGACCACCTTTAACTTGGTCTGGCTGTTCTAACTGTTCGGCGTCACAGTTTTGGCGTTAAAGAATCATAACATAAGGCTGATATCATAGTAACAGGTAGTGGCATTGGATGGGATGTTATACCGGAAAGTAGGACCCAACCAGAGCATTAGATCACCAACAGCAAGTTAACCCCAAAAACCGCTAAATAACCCTAACTCCAAGTTAGGATTATGGTCGATTTTTTTTTATTATTTATTTTTATATTTTTTTCCAAAAATCTATCCCACCCTACCCAGACCTGGAGCCTAACACTAATCATTATATTCTGAAATCAGAATACAATGTTTCTCCAGATATTATTATATGATTATAATTAGGTCTTTACAGTTTAGAATTTCCCCATTTCTGAGATCTCCTTTCCTAGATTCTTACTATTGTTGCCGTAGCTCCCGGTTGCTTAGTATTCTTATTAGGACTCAGGAAAATACAAATATATTCAAGATAGGTTGTGGCCTTTTACAGTGGTTTTCTCAGAAGACCTTTCAGAAGGTTCTGTTTTACCGGTCGTCTGTCACATAAGACAATTTACATTTTCAGACTTGCTGAACATATTTACAAGAGAAAAGGGCAGACATGCAAACTAGTTTATTGACTTCTGTGAGTGAAACTGGCCGTGACATTTAAAAGAAAGCTCACTTTCTCTGTATTTACCAATTTCTTAATGCTTAAGTCCACAATCCTTGAATTAGCTCATACTGTGTGTTCTTACTGAAGAAAATACTCAAGGGTGTAACTATAGGGTAGCATTCAGACCCCTATCTGGTATGACATGGCAGTCAAAGTCCTTTCCACTCTTGTTGAGCGATTGCGTTGGCTATCGAGCGATCGATAGTCGATAGGGGGGCCGCTATCGATAAGGTTTTTTCGATAGTGACATCGATTATG
>JAODAL010076913.1:0-13458 GCA_025379985.1 Phyllomedusa bahiana | reverse complement strand
TGGGGTGGTTTGCTCCTGGCCCTCTATCAGATTATGCGGGTGAAGAAAGTGGATTTTCCAAAATGTTTTGCCCTTTAAGCATGTCAAATTTTTATTACTTCAGTAATGTACTTACTTGTTTTGGGCTTTGTGATTTACTTTTCAGTTTTCATTGGGTGCTCATGTTTCTATAATGTCTTATAAATTATATATTTTTTACTCAATAAAGAACATTTATTTTTATTCTTGTGTTGACACTTTTTGTTTTTTTCTTTTTGTTAAAAAAGTGGAAAAAAGGGCAGACTGAAAAACCTTTACATATGTTACAAGAGGGAAGAAGGGAAAGGTAGGACAATATGGTAATTTTTAAATATGTCACAGAAGGGAATAAGAAAACAGGGAAACAGATGGAAATTTTAAATATTTTAAGGGAGGGAAAAAGGGAAAAAGGGGGGACAAATGGAATTTTTTAAAAAAGAAACGGGAATGAGGAAAACCATGGTATTTTACAAAAGGGGAATGGAGGAATGAGAAACCCTTTTACATCTTTTACAGGTTTAAACTATTTTAGGTGGAAGTTTTTCCCGGGAAGAAAACCCAAAGAACAAGGGGGACATAATCTAAAATTATCTGGGGGGGAAGATCAGAAGCAAAAAATATTACTCTACTGAAAAAGTAGTAGATGCTTGGAACAAGCTTGAAAAAGAAATACAATATGTCAAGAGACAACTGTTGTTTTTAAATAAAACTTTTACGTGAACCACTTAGGGGGAAGAGCTGAGACTTTAAAGTTGTGCATTAAAGGGTTTTTTCCCACTAAAGGATTGTTTTTATATAAAGATCTTCAAAAACAAGTCCCTTTGCAATATGTGTCCTTAACAGTGTTTTACCTATTTTGAGATATCCCCCCTTTTTATGGGTTTGCTTCAGTTTCCCCAGGTTGCATAGCTACAGCCTGTTTGATCTATCCTGATAGGCTGCCAGCATGGTTGCATAGCTACAGACCTGGTTTACTGCAGTAGTGTAACCTGTAAACCGGAAAAAACAGGACTGAGGTAAGAGGAATCACTTTAGTGAGACAACCACTTTACCTGCATCTATAAATGTCATCTTTTTCCTAGATCTACAGCAGGTGGTGCTGCTGACTAAGCTAAAGACCCTTATTGCCACACAGCACTCTCCAGGGGTTGAGCCACATGTTCTGTACAGAATTGTACAAGTTATTTCTTAAGAAAAAAGCCTGCGTCTAAATAGCTATAAACAAAGTGAAAGTGGTCTCTGTTATACACAGGACTTTTTAGTGGTGTCTGTTTAAAATTCTGAAGTTACATATAAGGAACCTTAATTGCAGAGGTGGGACCTTGATAAAAAAAAAATTAAATTTAAAATTCTTTTTTACTATTTATAAATAAATAAATATTATATATTATAAATTTTTAACATTTTAATATAATATTATATATAGCGAGCCCCCCCCCAAAAATCCCTACGTTTTAATTATTTCATACCACAAATTTCTTTAAAATGTCTTTATTAAGAAATACAAATTTTTGGACATTACTCGATAGAAATAAAAAATTGGATACCAACAGGGTTAGTTTTAAAAATATGTTGTCCCTTTTTTACACTTTGCACCACTATTTTAAATTTTATATAAAACAAAACAAATAGAAGACAACAAAAAAAGAAAAGGGCATGTGTTAAATTAAAAACCCGTCCGAGCCCCTTTTTTGGGGAATCGCGCCGCCCCTTTGCCCCGAAGTCCACTGCCCCCAGACCCCAGCACGGGGCAAACCATTGAACGCAGGCGCCCCCGGGATGCACAAATTGGGCGTCTCCCCTGATACTACAAAGCCGTTATGCCAATTTTGGCCTCTTTTTTTTAGCATTGAACCCTCTTAAGATGAAGAGAACAAAAGCCACATGAATACTTTTGCATCTTTCCCTTTAGACAAAACACGGGGACACACATAAAAACATAAAAAAATAACAACAAGTGCTCCATTTGGCCCCCCACCCCCCAGCCTCGTTTTTAACGCAGGGGTCCCCCTTTATAACCCCCGTGTCGATATCTACATCTCCCCTTGTTTTGTAGGGGGGAAAGCCCTAATTCCCCCACACCCAGTTAGGTGACGGGGCAGAATTTCTCATATCAAAAAAAAAATTGAGACGTCAGCTCCCCCAGAGGGGTGTTCACCTATTAGTATCGTTCTTAAAAACCATGGGGTTAGATTAAAGATTCTTTGATGGTTTTTTTCGTATTCTCTGTGGAAAAAGGGGAATAAAGTTTTTTAAGGGTCCCCTTTTTACCTAGGCCTTACCCAGTCCATTTTAAATACGTAGGACATTGTCTAAAACATTTTGAAAGGGGTATGGACTGTGTATCCATGTTTTTAAAGTTTTGTTTTAATACCCTGAAAGAGTTCATATTAAAACTTCCTGCTTCCAGTTTTCCATGGGTCGCATGAACATCTTTGGGCCAAAATTCCCATAAGGGGTTGTTGGGGGAAAAATTAGTTAGGTGCGTTCTTGAAAAAACATACCTGCTCCAAAAGTTTGGATCACCGGGGAGCTCCACGGGCAGTAAATATATCCCTCCAGGGCACCACTGGGAAAGCTCCTATTTTCGAAAATCCCTGGGGTGCCCCTGATGGGGAATGTAACCCTGTGATAAAATTGGGGGGGACATCTCCCTACTGTGGGGCTAAAAATTTTTACGACTGTTAGCCAGTGCCGTAAGCAGAGTTGGGACCTCCAAACTCTCCACCCACTTCGCAAGCGCCATATTGAGTCCGAGAAGTCAAGGGCGCATGCAACCCTATGTAGTGAGGGGTAATCCCTTTTCCCCCCGTCCTTTAAGTGGGAGTTTCCCGCGTCCGCGGACCCCTTTTCCCTTGCGCACAGATGGGAGGAGCGTCGAGACTTAGCTGCGAGCGCTGGATAAGGGAAAAAGAAACCCCAGCCTCTGGGTTTTAGCCTCCCCTCTTTTGAAAGCCCTTTATCGTTTTCACATCAATAGATCAAAAATTTGACAGAATACCCCCCCCCTCCACCTGTAGAATTCGTGTGGGCGCCCCTTCTGAAAGTCGGGAAACCTTTATTGTAAAGGTGGGCATAGGGATGTAGCCCAAAGTTTCCTCATTTTTTGCCGCCCCCGCCATGTTGAAAAGACAAGCGGGTTAGCCCTAATTAATTCGGGGTTTTGATGGGGGGCGATGTATAAAATTTGCTAGCGAGACTTTTCCCAAAAATGTTGTTCGCCTGTGTCTGTGTATACGGGCCCTTTGCCCCAAAATTCTGCTGCCATGGGGGCCAGCGGGGGCCACTTTATATCCCCGAATGTTCGGAAAGTTAATGCCCCCGTTATCCTTGGGCTTGCTGCAAAACTACCAGCGGAACCGGGGTTTTTCCCCCCCCAAAGAATCGGCAAAAGAGGCATTCTGCGTGTTTATCTTTGCGCCTGAATAAGGGGAAGGGTGCAAAAGGGTACAATAGTTGGGAAATTCTATAATTTGTAAGGTTTCCCCTACCCAAAAAGGGGAATGGAATTGTCCCATGCGTGAGTCAAATTTCTGTGGGGGCTATATAAGGCTGATGTTATCTTTGTACAGACTAGAGGAATTGGGTATCGATACCCCCCAGTGGGTATCGGGCAGTGCCCCAAAATTGAAGGGAGCGTGATGCCCCTTTGGGGGTTTTGCGGCCTTTGGTTCGGCATTTTTTTGTCCATGTTGATACAGTATCCCGAGAGGGATCCTGCGTCTCGCAACCTCCGCAGCACTTCCTTTAAATTGTGTCTTTGATTTTTAAAAATTCAAACACTCACTGCAAAGGCCGTATTTAAATCGGGGTGTCACCCGGGGTTCCCCTGGGTTTGTGGGGCGGGGTTTTAGATTAAAAAAAAAAAAAGGTTCAAGCGCAGTCAAAGAGCAAGGAGACAATGGGCAACCCTGTCTTGTCCCCAAACAATTTTGGGGAGGGATAAAAACCCATTCCCAAAAAAGATTGAAAATTTGAGCCCCCCCTGAAAAGGAAAAGAAAATTTCCCGGAAAAGCGGGGCCCAAAAAATTTTTCTTAGCAAGGTTGGCAGACGGAAAGGGCCGGGAAAACCCTTTGCAAACGCCTTTTGGGCTTTGGGACTCAAGAGCATCAAGATATCCGGGGAAAGGGTTTCCCGGGGGCCTTCACCGTCCCCCCAAAACCCCCCCCAATATTTTTAACGCTTGGGCCCCTTACAAATCCTTCTGAGCCAAAATTGCATGTCGGGGGAGGAATGTCTGAAGGCGAGCGCCAAAATCTTAGTTAAAGCTTATAATCACTATTGGAAAAGGCTATTGGCGTTAATTTTTTGACCGGGGTGTGGTTTTTCCCCGGTTTTGGAAGTAAAACGGCATGATTCCGAGAATCTTTTCCAATGCCCTTGATCCCGATATATTGCTTTATACAGTTATTCAACGTTGGCGTCACCTAAAAACTGATGGGTTTTTGTAGAACTCTTGCCTACCCACCCGGCCCAGGCGCCTTCTTATTGGGTGGGGATTTAGGGCCCTCTTCACCTCCTCCCCCCGAAATTGGGCCACCCAAAAAAAAGGTCTGCGCTTGCAGTTAGACCCGTAGGGACCCAGGTCCAGGAATAAATTTATCCGGTCCTTCAGTTGGCGGTGCTCTATAAAGATCTTCGAAAAAATCAACAAACAATCTTAAAATTTCCCTCTGGTCCGTGTGTTGCGTCGCGGGAAGCAGGTCCCCCAGGCCCAAACACTGGTTGCGGCATGTTGTGTCCAACCAAGGGCCGCATCCGACATCCCATTACCCCCCAAAAGTACCTGTTTTTTTAAAATTTTTAATAACCAATTCGCTTGGCTCTGAAAAAAAAGGAGTCCAAGATGACTTGGCTTCTTTATGGGGCCGTTTCTGCGTCAACAAGGGAGCGCCCCCAGACTCTTTGCGCCGCCAACAGCGGGGCCTGCAATCTTTCAAATTAGTTTGGGGCCTCCCGTTCCTCCCGCAACGAATTTAATGAGTGGCCCCCCATTACCGCCTTTGCACAGCCCAGAAAAGGAACTGTTTTATTTGCGCCCCATTATCATCCATGTAATTGCCCATGAATTGCAAAAAAGGACCTTTAAAGGGTTTTAGATTCATCAGGGCCCCGGGGAAAACGCCAAAAAACTGTGCTTGGCCGGGGGTGTGGGGCGTGGATCAGCAGCGTGACTGGGGCATATCAGAAAAGCTAAGTGTGGATCGAGGAGTCCAAGACCATCTCCCAATCCTCAGGGGAAAAAAGAAAAATAATCTTTCTCGTAAAAACGTTTTGTAGCAGAGTGGGAAGTAAATCTTTTGCTCCCGCATTCAGGGTGGCCCGGATCACACAGTGTATTATTTCCCGCCCAATTTAGTAGTCTTAGAGGCTGGAGTTAACACCGGTTTGGGGGAGAAACTGTCCAAAGAGGGGGCTGAATCGTTAAAGTCTCCCCCAAAAATGACATTTTCTCCGCTTGGATGATGAAAAAGGAATTTAATTTAGCAAAAAATTCTGTTCGTAAATTAGGGGATATCTTTAAAGTGGTATAAGGTATCCTGTGCGTTTCTTATAATATGTATTGCCTCCCTTCCTTTACCTCTTCCTCTACTGAATGCTCCAGACCTTTTAGGAAAAAAAAAATGGCCACCCCCCTGGATTTGGAAGAATAGTTGGCCATGTGGGCAGGACCCAACCCAAAGGGACCGCAACCCACTGTATTTCCTTCCCCCAGTGGGTTTCCTGAGAAATATTATATCGGTTTAAACGTTTTAGGTGCTGCTCCTTTTTCCTTTTGATAGGAGTGTTGATCCCGCCAATTCCAAAATAATCAATTTGATTGGTCCCTCCCCCAAGGGGCCATCTATTGCTCTACTTTCTGTTACACCCCTCTTTGTTTCTGCGAGTTTTGAAATTTTTCAATTACCCTGTCCCCATCGTCCAGCGAGCGACGGGAATACAACCTTTTCCCACCCGGTGCCAACTGGGCCAGGGAGCCAGCCCTTGTCCCCACCTCCTCATCTTAGGGGGAGCCCGGGGAAAAGGAATAAATTATCAGCAACAACAAGGATAACACATTAATAAAACCCCGGGGCCCAAGTTTGGTCCACAAAAAACCCAAATAACAGGGTGAGTCGGTGGTCTGCATTTCGCAAAAAACAAGGGATCGGGGATCCGATGTTTCCCTTTACTCCCTTGTAGTGAAAAATTCTAATAACCTTCCTCTACATGAAAAAGACGCCTAGCTTGAACGGGTCCTCAAAACCCCTGCCTTTCCCCCACCTGTACTTTCAACTTTGCGGGGGCATGAGTTGGAACCTTTATTGCCTGTCGTGTAAATACCCGCAATGGGGGGAAACAACTTTCTTTTTTGGGCCACGTGCGGGAGAAGTCCTGAAATAGCAAAATTCTGTTTTCCCTATAGGAGGGTATCACCTCCCTTTGGCCCCCAGCACCTGCTCCTAACTGCCCAATTGAGATTTTACATCACGGGGTGGGGCTTTAAATTTCCCCTCCCCTTCCGCTCTGTGGTCTGCCTGTGAGCTCGCTCAATGACATTTGTCTGTGGGAACGTCAATTTCCAAGGGTTTGGGGAGTTTGTCGAATATAGGATCAAGGAGTCCCCCTATGGCCTCCGGATCCCACAAAGGGAGGTTTTCCTCCCCTGCGATTTCCAGACTTCGATCCTCTCTCAGAACCCCCTCAGTTTCCCCTTTCCCGTGCTAGGGATTGTTTCCCCGTTGGAGGTGTGACTTCGCAAAAGGAACTTGTGTTCTAGCTCCACTATTTTCTGGTGTTAGCTGAATCATTGTTAGCGCAGAAATAAATTTAAGTATTAGAATTTAAAGGTTTATCCATATGGGGATATCATTCCGGAAAATTTCCCGAGCAAAAAGCGGCAAGGGTTAATGGTCATTACCCTGTGGGGCCCCAGGAACCCCATGGGGATGTCTGGGTGGAGGTCGCCCCTTCCTCCAAGAATGATCCTGGAGAGGCAGGGCCCTCCATTTCAACCCTTTTGGGGTGTACCGAGTCGTGTAGGGGCCTTTTGGTTTTCGGGTTTTAGTTGCTCCTTTTGACTATTAGAGGGCCCTCGCGGTTTTTTTTTTGGGGGGGCCCTTGTAGGGGCCAGGATTGTTGGGGTGTATTTCTTTTTATTGGGTTTAATAGATATTTATCCACCTCCGTGCCCAAGAGATAGCAAAGGGAGGAGTGGGTTTAAAAAAATTTTGGGAGAAACAGGGATAGCTTCTAAAAACACATTCAATAAAGTATAAATTACCCCTAGTACATCGGGTTTTGTTACAGTGTCTTTTATTTCCCCACCCAGCTAAAAAATTTTTTGTGTCAGCCCCGCAGGGCAGCCCCCTAGGCCTTTAGCCCCTCTATGGTCGGCCTGCGAATCAGGGGGCCCCTTTCAACCATTTTACAAGCTCTGGGGCCCTTGGTGGTCAAAAACCTACTATGTTGTCTAGGAGCCTTTCCCAAGCAAATTTTTTTCCCTTTTCACCCCCCGGGCATTGCAGGGGAGTGGCTAGGTCAGGTGGTTCAGTTGAGTCCGAGTTCCGGTGAACTTTCAGCGCCCTGCAGATGGCGCAAGAGGTCGCCGGCCACGTGGTGATGGTGTCCCTAAAGATAAAGGGGGGCTATTTTACCCGCCTTTGTGGGGTCCGTGCAAGGGGGAAAGCAAGAGGTCCCGGGGGGGGGTCTTCCCCCCCTACAGAAGAGTGCCGGGAATATAGGAATCCCCCTCTCCCTGCGGAGGGAGGTCCCACGGGCGGGGGTTTAGTTTTTTTGGCCAAGAGGCCGACAGTCTCCCCACCAAAGGGGCGCCACCCGGGGCGCTAGGTGAAAAGTCCCCGGCCCACTCCCCCCACCAGCCTCCCCACTCCGCACCCCACGCTGTTGGTACCTCAACCCGAACCCATCTTCCTCTCACTGGACCGCCTGGCCATCCCTACCTTGGCGCCCGCGAGCCTCACAGGTTTCTGCAGTTTTTTGCCTCAGGGGGGGTGCGTCCCGCCTGGTCTGCTCCCCCTCCACGTCGTGTCCGGCCCCCCGGGGATGCGGGGTGCCGCCCGTCCGCCCAAAGCGGCATGGTTCCTCAGCGTGCCGTGCGTCCGCCCGTCAGCTCCCCGCGTCCGGCCCCGGTGCCACACGGGACACCGCCCCCCTTGCTCACTTCCGGGGGCCCCATCTCCTCCACCGCTTCAGGCCTCAACCACTCCGGACAGCCTATGGGTGCCACCGCGCGCGGGTTACCCGCCCCGGCCGTCTCCAGCGTCAGCAACCGTTCCCCCCAGCTCCGGCGGATCCACCCGGCCATTCGTCCTGGGCCTGGCCCTTCCCACACCCTCTGCGCCGCACACACTCGAGACTCCTCTCTGCCCAAAAAGGTAAGTTCCGTCGGGGTCCTTTCCTTTGTGTTTTCAGAGCTCCTGGGTTTGCCCGGGTCCCCTCCTTCTAAACCCGGGCGCTGGAAAAGTCCGGCTGCAGCCCCGCGGAACCCGGTTTCGGGGCAAGCTTGTCTCCTCACTTCCGGGGGTTAATCCTTCCCTGGCCCTCTGACTAAAAGGGCCGTCGATATTTGGGGGAAAAATTAGTGATATAAAAGCCCCTAAAAGCAGCAGATTTAAGTCAGAAACAGGGGCTCTACTAAAAACCGGCTCACTCGGTGCTCCCCCGGGAAGAAAATACCACCAAATTTCCTAATCCTTTTTCCACACAATTCTCATAAATGAATGCAAAAGAAAGGGAAACAAATTGGGCTATGTGAAATTTTTTAATTGCAATGAATGGACTTTATTTATGGTTTGAGTAAATTAGGTTCAAAGGGGCTGTTTGGTAAATTTGGGGTAGTTCAAATTCAATATACACTAAAACTTTAGATCAGGGAAAAATATAACAAATTGTCGTTAAATCATTTAAACAAAGCAATATTTCTACAACAGGAAATGAAAGAACAGCGGGGGGAGGGGTTGCGCCTTATCAAGTATGAAAGGGCAATATCTAGACTTAAAATTTTTTTTTTTTTAGCTTTTTTCAATTAAAACGTTCCGTTTTTCCTATTCTACAAAGAAATGTAAATATTTGTTGTTAAAAAAAAAACGCTTTTAAGCCCCCAAAAATCTACATTTTAAATGACCAAAAAACTAAGGCCATGTTCCCGGCTTAAAATGGGCCCCTTTTCGGGCTGTATTTCGCGCCGAAGTGCGCAAAATTTAACTGAAAAAAGGCCCAATTCTTACGTAATCCACAGTTTTCATAGAGAACTATGGGGTTAGTCCCCCCCCTGCCGGGGAAAACCAGGGGGGGGGAAATTACATGTCACTTTAGCGGCATACGCGCCGCTAGCAGTGATTCTCTATGGGCCAGCGAGGTGCCGGCCCCCGCTCCCTCCCCGCTCCCGCCCCCGGCCACACGGCGTAACTGCGGGGTGTAATTACGCCCCGCAGTTAAGCCGTGTGAACATAGCCTAAAGCACCGTTCAAAACATGTTTTAAGGCTACATAGACAGCATCCATCGAGATACCTTACTAAAGGCATCCAGACATAAACTGCAGCTGGGATCCAGGATACGATTAAAAAATAGAGCACATATATTCCAAAAGAGACCTTGTTTGGTCTCCTTTTGCAGAATGTTCAAAATAAGGGACCCACAAAACAAACTGCTACAGTGGGGAAAAAAAGTATTTATTCAGCCACCAATTGTGCAAGTACTCCCACTTAAAAAGATGAGAGAGGCCTGTAATTGACATCATAGGTAGATCTCAACTATGAGAGACGGATCGGTCCCGCCCTGCCCTCTTCCCTGTATTAGCGCCGCCGGGGGCGCACAGCGCTCACCGTGCCCTCGGCGAAGCAGGCCTCTCCTGGGTCGGTAGCCTGTGCGAGGCCCACGAGATCTCTGGGAGATGCGTGACAGCATAAGCGGCGTGATGATGTCATGCCGCTCCCGGACCTGGACGAGGTGACCGTGGTGTGGTGAGTAATTTTTATTTTATTTTATCATTACCTGAGTATAGGGGCATCTACCTGGCTACAAGGGGGCACTACCTGACTACAAGGGGGCATTACCTGGCTATGGGGGAACTACCTAACTACAAGAGGCACTAACTGGCTACAAGGGGGCTACTACCTGGCTACAAGGGGCATCTACCTGGCTACGGCGGCATTACCTGGCACCGGGGGCACTACCAGGCCACAAGGGGACACTTCCTGGCTATGGGGGCACTACCTGGCTATGGGGGCAATACCTGGCCACAAGGAGACACTACCTGGCTACGGGGGCAAGACCTGGCAATGGAGGCATTACCTGGCCACAAGGGGATTCTACCTGGCTATGGGGGCATGACCTGGCTACAAGGGGCATCTACCTGGCTATAGGGGCATCTACCTGGCTATAGGGGCACTATCTGACTATATGTGGCATCTACCTGGCTAAAGGGGGCTACTGTCTGGCTATAGGGGGCTGCTACATGGCTACCATATGAGGTGCTATAGATAAGGAGTTTGTATAGAGATAGGAATTGGTAGAGAAGAGCTGATAAATTGAGGAGTCTAAGATGTTTGTTTTGTACATTCTACAGTGAAGAGTCGAGGCCGGGAGAGGTCGTCATGGCATCTGGGACAGATGGAGAAAGAGAAAGAGAGCAACTTTCAGAGACGTCTCCTGTAAGTCCCTGGATGTAACTTTACTGTAATCACTTATATGTCTGCAGAACCTATGTACAGTGGGTTTTCAATGTTGTATGGTCACTGTATGGGGGTAATATAGGTTGTAGTGTAATGGTTTCTATCCAGTAATGGTCAGTTTGTATTATTCAGTCTCTATATGGTGGCGGTATTCGTTCACTATGTGCTGGTGATATGTGGTCTTAGTAGGACATTGGTACTATTAATCTGGGATTCTGGTTGGTGTAGCAATGTTAATTGGTAACTGTATGACTTATTTAGTAGTTTTATATGTAGCATATTGTGGTAAAGCTTTTTGTATATTTTAGATTTGGTTGATGGTGATGCAATGTCCCCCGCATTAGGGGGTGGAGGGGCGAAATTTCTTCATCTCGCCCTGAATGCAATTTAGCCTAGGAATGGCCCTGCTTGGGATCCTTGACATGCTGAAAGACTCAGCCACGTTTCATCCTCAATGCACCATGTTTCCGGGAGTTTTATTTCTATGGCGTTCAATCTTCGGTAACAATGATGAGTTGTATGTATTCTACAGGTTGATACGAATCCAGCAATACCAAACATGTAGGGTTTTTGCTATGTTTTGGTACCGTAAAAAAATTTCAAAACATTCTCTATTTTTGAAATTTGCGAGGCAGCGCCATTTTCAAGTTCCTACGGACTTGAGTGTGGGCAGGAAGTAGTAAAACAGAAACTATGGCAGTGATGGAAGCCTTCATAAGGCTTCCAGCTGCCATGTTAACGGATCGAGAGATTGCGATTTCACCACGGGAGCCCCGATTGAAGTGAGGAACAGTGTGTGGCACCATTCTCTTTGATTTAGACACCACGGTCATCTTTGCCACTGCGTTTAAGGGGTTAAACAGCATGGGTAAGGCGCCGGCACCCTCCCACGCTGTGTCCACTGAGTTTTAGCTGCAATTAGCTACAAAGCCCCTTACCGGCACTTGGATGTACCCATACATCAAGGTGGGGTAAGGGGGTTAAAGCCTAGATGGAGGGGAGGCCATTAATTTCTCTTGACACTTGGCTGTTGAGGAAACATCCAACAGTTGAAGACCAGAAATGCCTTTTGTAAGTTATTCTACACCAATGATAGTGTTGAGGGAGGGTCAAAAATGCCAAGTTCCCTTTAAATGTTAGAGATTTTAAACATTTACGTAACTTAAGGCTATTCTGCTTCAGAAGTTTAGTTTGGAGCCTTTGTTGCCAAGTTGGTAACCAACAGCGTCCAAGAGACCACACTCCCCCCATCATGTTACCTTCATGGTGTCCTATTTTTGTCAACGGCAATTTGACACAAAATTTTAGATAAAATACAAACGCCATTTTTTTTTACAAAGTCAAGGGGTCATAAACATTTTTCTTTAATATTTTTACACTGACTTTCAATCCCGCCCAAAAATATTACATAAACAAGGTAGTTTACAATCTACACAAAATAGGCCAATACATCATTGCCTCCGCATGAGCACAATAAATCCACCTCGCTGCCAAACCATCACCACACATCACCTCTTGATCGCCCTTTTATTTTAGTTCAGTTTCATTTTTGCAATCTCTCCAGAGCGCCCATCAGACCTCCAGTGAGATACCACGAAGTATAATTGGAAGTTAGTGTCATTTTGTCAATTTCCCTGGATGTAAAATTTAAAAAAAATAAAAAATCTTTATTTATATAGCGCCAAAAAATTCCGCAGCACAGGATGGGTCAGAGAGGCTTTTTAGTAAAGGGGGAAGTAGCCTGTTTAAAGGAGAGGGGAAAATCCCATGGAGAGAGAGGTTGAAGATTGTAGAAAGGTAAAGAGGATAGCTGGAAAAATAGAGGAAAAGGGAGGGAATGGGGTCACTAGAGCAGGTTGGGGGACAGAAGGAGAAGTTCTTTTTTCCCGCTTGGGGCCCCTTTTTTTTCTTTTCTTTTTAAATCTTTTTCTTTCTTAAAAAACAGGGATTTCCCCCAATGTCGTTTCGGGAAAAAATTTCCAAAAAGAAAATCTGGGGGCCTTTTTAATTTTTTATAATGCCATGTACAAACACAAAACTTTTTGATACAAAATTGCATTGGGATTATGGGGTGAGGGGTTTAAATTGAAATTTTTGGTTTTTTTTTGATTTTTTTTTGTTTTGTTTTTTTTATTTTTACAGCGTCACCCCATAGGTTCAAAAAAAAACCTAAAGACCCTGGGGGAAGAGGGAGGACATTTTTTACACTACTTTTTTTTTGGGTTTTTCCCTGTAACCGGCTGGGTAAATTATGCGCCCTTAACTCACTGGGCCTGATTTGGGTTATTAAAACCAAGAAACTCCTGCAGTTAATAGCCCCGGGGATCATGTGACCCGCCAGGAAGTCTGGAAAATGTACGGACCCCCTGCGACCACTTTCCCGGGTGCAGGTGCGCCCGTGCCCCCCCTCCCAGCGGGGCCCCGTCCCGCCGCGGGTTTCGGGTCCGCTCTGCATTTGGTCCCCTCCGGCGCTCACTTACCGGGGCCCCGGTCCTGCTCAGTTTGTTCCGGTTCCCCCCCGTACTCCGCCCCTAGGGGGGCCGCCGGCAATTTTATTTAAAAGGGGGGAGTGCCCGGTAATTGGTTCATTGCCGGGCATGCTCCATTTAGTCCGCCACTTCCTCTGGGCCCCGCCCCGGATCCTTGGGTATATTCCATGTGAAAATGTTTCCCGGCGTTTCCTGTCTTGCCTACTGTACCGACCCCTGCTTGTTTACCGGTACGAACCGCCGCCTGCCCTACCTCCGCTTGTCTACCGTCT
>JAODAL010076912.1:0-13459 GCA_025379985.1 Phyllomedusa bahiana | reverse complement strand
CCAAATAGTTAGAAGTAAAATTTGTCTTTTTTGGGGGGAAAATTTAAAATTTCCCTTCCCGATTGGCATCTAGAAAATCCGGGTTAAAACGCCCATTCCTAGAAATCTAGTTGCTAGAGCTGAAAATAAAGTAAAGCATGCAGACCCTTTTTGAACTCTGTTAGTGAAGTTACCATGACAAGCTCCTTTGGCGGAGAGTTCCACAGTCTCACTGCCCTAACAGTAATGAAACCCCTTATATGTTTGTGTAGAAGCCTTCAACTCTCTAGTTCAATGCCGTCAAACATCAGCACTATGATTCCCCTCAAAGTCCTGTTGGAGGGTGCCCTGGATGCATGCAAGTTGCTGAATAGAGCAGTGTGGAGGAGCGTGTTGGCGGTCCGAATCCAAGATGGCACTCGCTTCCTATGCTGCAAAACGCCACCTACGTTCCCTAAAGTAGAGAACCATGCTGTGTCTAAGTTATCAAGGACTTCACAAATGACAGAGCGGGCCCCATTTGGCCAAGTCTTGAGTTTGACATGTACTCTTGGTGTAGGATGCCTTCTTGTTGTAGTCACAGTGTTGGGTAGGAGAGATCACTTTACAAACACTTGATATATTCATACATATTTATTAATAGTGAATTGAATGGGAGAGCACTGCAATATCTGACACCTCTGCCACTAAAAGTACAGTGTTTTCATATCTTCTTCCCGAATAATGAGAGTATAATACCAGCAGTTTATTTGGGGAATGCTGTTCCTGCAGCGCCCCCTTTTTAAATTTTGTGGTTTAAAGATATCTTAAAACCATTCATTTACTTAAAAAACTTTTCCCGACGGTCATTCCCATTCCATAAACCGATAGGGTGTGAGTCCTCTGCGCATAATACAATCACTACCACGACTATTACTATCAGAATTATCACAGCACTGCCAACCCCAATTATCACCGCCAGCCATATGATCTCTGAGAACTTCACTGTGAAGCATAAAGGGCCCAAATGTAAATTACTAGAGACTAAACCAAATGAAAAGCCAATTTTTTATTGAATGGGGGGATACACAATAAAAGCATTTTTACACAAGGAAAGAGTTTGTTGGAGGAATAAACGGATGTACCCTGTGAAAGTTTGAGCTTCTGTGACCCGGTGTCTTTTATATTCAAAAAATCAGTCATTTCCCCCCTGATTCTGTTTAGTGCATACTTGTATTCCCATAAAATAAAAATTTCTGGGTCACTTTTTTGAACTACGAAATTTTGTTTATATAATGTACCGGGAAAATGAAAACTAAAATGAAAGCGGTATTACTTTTTGCCCTTATCAATAAAGCGTGTCTCCAGATACTCCAACACTGTCCAATAAGTGCTTACATAGACTAAATAGTTACATTATAAAGCCCGAGGCAATGATTATACATTTCCGGTGAAAATGGGGAAAAACCCAAACAAGAGTTCTTAAATTTTTTCAAAAAAGTGTATCACCTCTTTTCAGGTAATTTACGTCAATAACCCAGCCAAAACCAAGAAAAGCAGGGTAAAATTCACAAATTTTTTCTACTTCATAAGGTCTCGGGTGTTTAAGCGATCTTGGGGAACCAATTCAATGCAGCATTTACCACTTTTTTTGGCATTTTTGCACAGTACCCACAGATATTAGTTAAAAGTTTATTTAAAAAGTGCAACTACTGCTGGGAAGTGCGCCGAGGTTGCAACTGGTAGCCTTTGTGGGTTGTCACCCTCACCACCAAAGGCTCGGTGAAAAAAAGATGGCCGCTTGTTATCCCCCTTGGAGCAAGCCCGGCAGTGGGATGGTGGTCCACAACCCGGCATCCCGTTTAAAAAGTTCTTTTAAAATTTAAAATACCTTACCTCCAAGGGCTCAAGGAATTATTTTTTTTTTTACTGACTTTTTATACCCCAATGTATGTTTCACTGTAAGGGTTTTTTAGTTTGGGGGCGGGGCCTGCAAGATGATGGCCTGGTGCGGTCATGTTAATTATGGGAGTTGGGAAAGGATGTGGGGTGTCAGTTGGGGATTGTAAATCTGTGGTCAAAGATTAATTAAAATAAATTTTTAAAAAATTGATAAAAAAATCGACAAGGGGCAACAATGAAAAACCCAAAACCATAAAAAAAATAACCTATACACCAACAAACTAAAAATACCCAACCATTGAATTGGGAAAACCCCCCCAATAAGGGCGCTGGGCCGGAAACAACCCTCACACAACTTCCTAAAAACCCCGGTCCCAAAACATTTTCAATCCTCCCAAGTTAACTCAAGACTCCCAGGGGACTGTTTTGGGGGGGGGTACATACAATGTTAAAAATTAAAAAAAGGTTCAAATTTTTAAATTATTGCCCCCGGGTTTTAAACTTAACAAAAACGGGGCTACCAACCCAAAAAACCAAAACATACAACAAAAACATAGCCATTTGGGTGGTGCTAATATTAGTACCACATAGGGTGGTAAAACTAGGGGGCAAATAGACCCCACAATTTATAGAAAATTTTCACCCCAATCAAAATTCTTATGGGTGACTGTAAAATAAAAGAACCCCCTCCCTTTAAGGGGGTTAGTCTTTAATACAAAAACACCTTCCCTGAGGAGAATCATTGGAATGGAGAAGGTGTCTAAATATGAAAGCCAGTCCCTAAGGTTCCCAAGAGTGCGGTGTCAGCAGTCAATTTTCCCCTCTCGTGGGGAAAAACAAGAGGGTCTAAGTCGCGCCCAGGGGACCCCCGCACTTCACGCTGGGACCATGAGCCAGCACGGCCCCTGCAAAAAAAAGTCAATGCTGCAATATGAAAACCCACCCTCTTTTTAAAGGGGGGGGCGTTTGTTATTTCAGTCACACCATAAACCCTTTTGTTGTGTATAATAGTGCTATAAAATTTGTGGAATCTATTAACCCTTGTTAGCCACCCTATTGAGTATACTATTAGAAAAGGCACCCAAATTGCTAGTTTTTTTGTTGTTTGTTTGGTTTTTGGGTTGGTATGAAACTGTTTATGTTAAATTAATCGTTGGGCAAAATTTAAAAATTAAGCACACTATATTTATACCCCTTTTTATATCATTGTATGTACCCTCTTTTTTTTCCCCTTTAAAAAAGTCCCCCGAGGGTCTTTGGTTATTGGGGAGGATTGAAACATGTTGGGACAGGGGTTATTTGGGTAAAATTTTGTGTGAGGGTTTTTGGGTTTCCGGGACGGGAGTGCCCTTATTGGGGCGGTTATCCCGATATTCAATAGGTTAGGGTATTTTTAGTTTGTGTAGGGTGTATATCTTATTTTTTGATGGTTTTGTTTGTCATTGCTGGCCCCTTGTCAGATTTTATTATCATACAGTATATATTAAAAGTTATATTTTAATTAATCTTTTCCCTATCTGGTATAGTGTTTTTGATATTAGGGAGCAGTGTTAACCCTTTTTTTGGGTGATTTGTCTGTATTTGTAATCTGTGGTCAAACCAGCAAGAGGCTGTAGTTAGGTCTGTTTTGGAAGCTGAAGGAGAATCCCTAGTCCTAGTTGGCCATTGCATAGACACCATGGAAATTGGCTGTCCTGCCAGCCTGTAAAGTGGCCTAAATAGTTTAGCCCAAAAGTAAGGTCGAGACCGTGGGACTTTGATGAAAGGCCAAGTAGGAATACTTCTAAAAGCTGTGCACTGCATCTCATAGATAGTGGAAGGAGTAGAAATGACCCTAAAAGTGGGAGCTCCCCCTGGCTATTTGCAAGAATTCAAGGTGCTCGGTCGGAAGTCACTATTGGCACCACCAATATGATAAGAAGCTGCACTTGGTTCTGCACCCTTTATTTCATGGTCTGATAGAAGAAAGTAATTGCCAAACTTAAAAGGAGTTGTCTCGCTACAAGGACTGCTTTTATTTTAAAAGATTTGAAAAAAACAAGTCACTTTGTAATGATGTCTATTCAGTGTCCTACCTATTTGAGATATCCCTCTTGATGAGTTTCTCACTCCTTAGGTTGCTATGCACAGACCGGGCTTTTTATCAGCCTAGTAAAAGCCAAAAACCAAAACCCCCTAAATTCAAAGTGAAACAAGGCGGACTGAGGTAGATGAACAATTAGTGGACACCCCTTTAAGACGTTAACTGGTAAGCAGATGTGGTCTCATGTGAAGGAACACAGTTCAGAAAGGGGCCCTTGTAAACCAAACAAGATCCTAATGGGTTTGACCATTTTAGAACTGTTATATTCTTGTAAATACTGAATTATCTGGAACACTTAGGAAACTGTGAGTGTTTGCAAATTATATGTGCCTGTACTAAGTATTGCAACCACCAAGACTGCAGTGTTACGGTCTATGAAAAGTAAACTTTTTTGTTCAGATTTTCTCAGTCACACTTGCCCCTTTTTTAAAAGGAAGCAAAAAGACCAACCCACAGCTACACAACTTTAGACACATGTAGATGTTCTGTACTACTTTTCCTTTTGGTTAACAAAGTCACCAAAATCTCTCCCATTTTTCCCTGGACATTGGGGGATTTTAAATTGGCTAATAGGTTCCCCTATCAGTTTTTTGAACGTTTTAATAATAATTGATCATCCTGGTTTGGTGGTTCCCCTCCCAAACGCACGATTTTGGAACCGGCCTTTACTTGGGGGTGGCTTCTATGGTAGAGAATACCTTTAGAGGAAAAACAAGATTACAAAGCGGGGACTGATTGTGTAGTATTTTTCAGCTACTCTATGTGGGCCCCATCGATAAACTGCAAAAATTACTTAACACCAGAAAAAAGTGACACGGAAAAGGGAAAAAAAACATTGAGATTTTCACAAAATTATTTAGTATGGAAACTGTCTACCTGCTGAAGACAAGAGATTTTGAATAACTTGAGCATGTTTCAATCTTCTTTTGCCCATTTTTATAAAACCCTGAGGCCCCCTGACGGGTTTTATTTTTTAAATGTTTTTCAGCCATTTTTTAATTAGTGAGAAAAAAAATTTTTCTAAAACAATAGTAAAAAGGACATTTAAACAGGGAACTTCAACAAAGGTATACAAAAATTTTTCCGTGTTTTGTTTTACCATTTTGCAGTATTTAATTAAAAAGATTTGTTAAATGCATTCTTTTTCTTTACACTGCTTGACTGTTTTAAAGGTCGTCAATCTGAAAACCCTGCAATTATAGGTTAGTTACAGTTAACAGGAATCGGGGGTAATGTCCTTTTTCCCCCTTATTGAAGGGGTTGAATTAAGGGGTTTTTTGCCACGAAGTAAAATTGGTGGGGGAAACTTCCCAACTAAAAAATTTTTTTCATCAAAAAAAAATTCTGAACCGTTTTTGTTTTAGCTGTTTTAGAACCATTTTTTACAGCTCTCCCCGGGGGTCGACCGGGGGCGGGAATTCCTGCCCGGTCGGGAAATCCCCCTTTCTTCTCAGGAGTATGAGTGTTAAAACCCCCAGGTGCTGTCATTCTACCCTGTTTGTACCCTTAGTCATTACTAAAACACTGCCAATAAAAAAAAAAAAAACCTCAGTCATGTCTGTGCATTGATAAAGAGGGAAAAAAAATATAGGTTTGGGTCCTGCAGGGATTTGGACCTAGGACCATTGTGCTGTGAGGGAAAAACTTTACCGGTGAGCTACTTTGTAGTCTCACTGCTCTTTTAATATATAAACAGACCTTTCTTTTTACTAGAGAAGGAAAGGCATTGATGTCACCCGCTGGGAAACTTTTTATATGCAATTCAAAAAAATCAACACCCCCCTTCGAGCACAAAGCGAAGGCGGGTACGGGGGTTTATAAAATGAAAAGTGGCAAAACCCCTTTAAAGAAAGGAGAAAAGAAAATGTAAAATAAAAAAAAATTTTTCCAGTTGTCCCTCCATCCCACCCCCTGCAATCTTTTTCTCTACTTTTTGGGGGGTTCTTCTCCAACAGCTGGAGAGGTTTGGGGCTTTGTAAGTGAATGGCGCTCTCCTCTGTGTTGGGATAAAAACCTCTGTGTGCGATGAGAATCTGGAAGGAAAAAAAGCGGTCGCCGGGGAATCTGGACTGGCAGAGTGGAGAAAAACTCGAAAATTTTGGGGTTTTTTTTTTCCCCAAAACAACTTAGGGGAGTTTCTCTCTGACTTTTTTTATAAATTGCTAGTAAAGTTACACGGCATAGTGCAAATACCGATTGGAAATTACGACCAGTATTTCCCGGTTTGCAGCCTGCACATGGCCGCCAGGGGAACCTGTTTGCGGAGAAAGCCCCCCCCTCCTTTGGATGTTCATTTTCCCTGAAAAAGGGGGGAAGAATGAACATGTCAATTTTTGGCCCGCGGGCGGTTTGAAAAAACGTGCGGGGGGGAATACCGGCAGTGGGAACCACTGTGGGGTTTTTCTTAAGATCCATTTTTAAAAGTTGTCCCCCGGTTTACAGCGGTTTTCAAAACCTTCTGAAAAACTGTCCCGTGGGAAACCCCTTGGGTAAAAACTTGCTGGACAAAAGCTTGACATTTTGGCCAGAATATAATAATACCCATGTTTGAATTTTTTTCTTTATTGTTTTCATGAAACGGGGGCAGGGGGTGCATATTTTGTGTGGACCTTAAAAATGCTCGGCAACCACCAAAATTGAAGTAAGGGTAACCGTATAACTGGCACTCTATACAAACCTTGTGTATGTGCAGTTGTAATGCTAGCAATCACCCCGGCGTGAGAATGGTTGTTCATTAGTATTTTTGCATTTGAGTAATCTCCCCTGTGTGGTACTGTGGCTTTTCTACATACTGGTGTGAACTGGTTCTTATCTAATGTGTAGGTTTTTTTACAAAGCAGTTGTCCCTTCATGGTGGATTTTGAGCAATTGTGAACTGCAACTGTGCAATTTTTCCCCAGGTAGTATTGGAGCTTACATTGCCTCCTACTGGGAATGTATTTTTGTGCAGCCATGATTTGTGAGAGCCAGTGTCGTGTTTTTTAATTTAAAATACCTTCATTTTTTGTGAATATTTTTTATTAGGGGACAATTTTTTGGGGGGAGATGAATGAGCTACAGTTAGAGATAAAAACAAACCTATCTCAATCTTCTAACTGTGGAGAAAATTACTCTTCGGGAAAGCATTTATTTCCAGGCAATTAATTTCTGATTGTTTTGTTGAGGTCATGTAGATTTTGTACACGGGAATGACCTGCCGCGCCACAACACTTCTACTTGGAGGACCTGTTATACAAGTGGCATAGGGATATCTAAAGCTCCTTTCCATGTTCAGTTATCAGAAACTTTTAAAAAAAATTTAACAGTAGCAATAAAAAAAACAAAAGGGAAATTTTCCCCACTGTTCACTTTCCATTGCTCCTCTGGGAAGAAATTGCTGTGCACTACTGCTGCATGTATTAACCCTGATTGGCAGAAAATTAAAAATTTTAGAAAAAATTTAAAATTTTAAATTTAAAATTTTTTAATTTTCCCCCTTCTAACCCTCTATACACCCCCCTGTTGTCCATGCCTTAGTTAAAATAAGAAATTTCCTTTGAACTACAGAACCCCCCCACCCCCCAAGAAATCCTAGTAAAATTTCCTCGGGACCCAAACAAAACCACAAAAAGGAAAAAAAACATGTGAAGGGGGTCGGGGCTATGTCTACACGCCAAAAAACGCCGTTTTACAGCATTTTTTAAAAAACCGCTGAAAAAAACGATAAAACAGTTCCCAAGACTTTTTAATAAAAACTGCCCTTTTTTCCCCCACAATCTTTTTTTAAGCTAAATTTTTTTTTGTGGTAGTCTTTTAAAAAACTGTTGCAAAAAACAACTGACAGGGCAAAAATTTACTAATGGAGTCTATGTAAAGGGGCAGGTTTTTTTTGGGCTGTTTTTTTACAGAAGAAAAGAAATCTTTGGGTTGCCTCGCAAAAGCAAAAAAAAAATGAAAAACGGACAAAAAAGCGTTTTTTCAGCAGCTTATGACAGGCAGTCAACAAAAAACTCGGTTGTTTTGAGGTCGTTTTTGGTCCACTGCCGTGGAGACTTTGCCTTAAGTATTGAAAAAAAAACCTGGGACGAAAAATGTTTTTTGTTACAAAAATATATTCGCTAAATGACCCCTTGCAACAAAACCAAAACCAAGAACCTCTTGCAAGGAAATTGTTCCAGAGTTTGAAATGTAATGAGCTATGGGTGTGCATTTGTTTTTGCTCCATGTCCTCAGCAAAGCTGTCCCCACTACCTCTCATATATCTACAAGTCTTGAGATTACTGAAAGGGGGTCCCCATAGGCGCTTTTATAAGGGCCCTAAAAAAAGGACCACTACAGGTGGGGTGGAGGGGCTACAGCGTAGGGGCCAGATGCTTTAGCTGTACTTAAAGGGGTTGTTCACTCAGGGATTGCTTTTTTGTTAAAGATCTTTGCAATTTTTGTCCATTAACAGTTCCTACCTTTTTGAATATCCCTTTTGTATGGCTCATCCTCATAAAAAAGGGGCCCCAAGACTTTTGGTTGAAAAACACGTAGCCCCCACATAATGTTTTTTTCGCTTTTTTCGCTCCCGGTTGTTTTTGTAACGTTTCAAAAAACACCAAACAGGGCAGAAATTTTTATTAAGTCTTTGGACATTTTTTTGGGATTCTTTTGCAGAAATTTTACAGCAATTTTAAGTTGTGCTTTTCTGAAAAAAATAAATAAATGCACCAAAAAACATGCCAAGAAGCAAAACACCCCAAAAAATGGTGATTTTGGTTGTTTTTGTTTGGACACAAAAACACAGTTTTATGAAGGGTTTTAAAGGGTTTTGGGTTTTTATTTGTTTTTTTTGTCCAATGCGTGTAATCGAAAAGAAAATTTTTTTTGAGGGGGTCGTATCATCAACAGGGGAGCGGGTAGCTGGGCTGGAAAACGCTGAATCATCACAAAGATCCCCAAAAATACTTAAGGGAAAATCCAAAATAATCAAAAATAACAACAGGATCGTGTATCAAATGTTCTAAAGGGTTTAAAAGAAGACCGAAAAATTCCCATAGATTTGTGCCATTTTGTAGTAAACCAAGTAAAGTCTAATAGGTGAAGTTCAGAGGTGGCCCCAAACCCTTCCGGAACAGTTTTTCCCAAAAAAAAGGGGTCTTTCGTTCTTGAGTTTGGGGACAGGATAGTGTTGTGTTTGGCTGTATTCAGAAAAAAACATGGAACGAAAAGGGATTTAGCGCAAAAGCGAGGGCTCCTTTCTCCGAGTTACACTTTTTAGATGTCATTCCCAAAATAGGCAGATCCCCGAGGTGGGACCAAATCTACAGACTTTGTGGCAAATCTAATCTTGGTTTTCCCTCTACGATGGGCCTCAATGTATTCACTACCCCATCCATAACTACTGCTCCATCTAACCAAAAGTGTGAAACTGATGGGAGAAAGTATTAGTTGTCTGGAGTCTGTCATTGTATTTGACCCTAATAATAGCTGTGTGAACTAGAAATAAGTATTCCTTAGTCAAACCTTGAGATTTCCTTTTTTACTTGTTTTATTTCCAGGGATAGTTATCACTTTACATGTTTAAACTGTGATTCCGAGCAAGATGTTTCCTTCTGTGAACTCTATCACACAGCATAGGGCTCCCTACTTGCTTGGTAAGTGCAAAAGCATGTATTTCCAACCAGACAATAAGTCTCCTTTAGCACAGTGTTTCATTTTTTCCCATTCCACCTTCAAGCTAGATCCTACACGACCCCCGGACACCTTTGTCCTTTACAGAACTTCCTACTGTTCACTGTTACACAGACAAATGAAATTGCAGTCGGCTATACATGCAGATGCCGGGTATTTCCAGTCACATAATCATTAAGAGGGTACTTAATGAATAAATTGTAGACAAAAGGTGTAATCCCGAATGGATTGTAAGCTCTCGCAAGGGGGCCCCCACCCTTTTGTCTGAGTAAGTGCTTTTTCTTATGTGTGTCAGGGGGCCCCACAAAGACACAGACAAGTGAGGCCCCCACATGGTCCCAGCCTCTGTCCCGCCTTTTTTGGGGAAACCCACTCTTCATAGGCCCGGCCCCCAAACCCGGGAAGACTGAAATTTTTGCCCGAATAGGTTGAGACAGACCAGAAAAATAAAGTGTCGGGCGGTCAAAATCGGAACAATACGGGCAGCAAGGACGAATCGTGAGACAAAGAATAACCCTGGGCGGGTCCAAAACGGCAAAAAACGGGGGGCAAGGGTACAGAATCGGAGACAAAGAATAACGGGGGGGCGGTCCAAAGCGGCAACATCGGGCCGAGGTACGAACGGAGACAAGAATAAAACCGGGGGGGGGGGGGGCCAAAATCGGAACAATCGGGCAGCAAGGACAGAAGTGAGACAAAGAATAAAAGGGGGGGGGGGGGGGGGCGGCCAAACGGGAACAAAACGGGCAGGGGTACAGAAAATTTAGCAAAAAAAAAAACCGGGGGGGGGGGGGGGGCGGCCCAAAGTCGGCAACAATACGGGCAGAAAGGGTACAGAATCGGAACAAAGAAAAAAACCGGGGGGGGGGTTTCCAAAGCCCGGCAACAGTACGGGAAAGCGAAAAAACAGAGCCGTGAGGAAAAGAGGAATAACCGGGGCAAAGCAAAAAAGGCCAATAGATCCCGGCAACCCAGAAAGAGAGCAGGCGCATAAAAGGGCAATAAACCCAAAAAGGAAGGAAAGGCGGGAAGGAAGCAGAGCCCTTTAAATGGGAACAAATAAAGGAAAAAACTGGGAAAATTGGTGGGAAGGAAAAAAACCCTGAGTTAACAGCTAAATCCCCTTTAGTAAACCAATAACAAGGGAAAAAGACCACAAAAAAAAATCATTAACAAACGGGGGAAATCCAAAAACAAAATGCAAAATTTTAAAATTTAAGCCCCAAAAAATTCCCCCAAAAGGGACTTTTTTGACATTTTGCTAGTTTTATGCCAAGTAAAAGTCTAATAGGTCAAGTTTTCAGATTTTGGGCCCCCCCTTTCCAAGGAAACATTTTCCCCAAAAGTGATGCCTCCCTTTCCCTTTCAAAATGGTTTAGTTTTTTGGTTTACAGGAAAGTGTTTTTGTTTGGCTGTATTCAGAACTAACTTGGAACAAAAAGGGGGGGGGAGAGTCATGCGCAAATGCGTTTGGGTTCCCTTTTTACTCCGATTGGACACTTTCAGACCCTAAACCCCAAGAAAGGGGGCAGACCCCCAGGGGGTTGGGACCAACATTTTATCAACTTTGATGGAAAACCATAAACAATAAAAATACCATCAAGGGGAGGGGGCCTCAATGTATTCACTACCCCATCCATAACTACTGTTCCCCCCCAAAAACCAAAAAGTTGGCCGGGAAATAAATTTAACCCAACCCAGCACAAAAGAAACCCGGGTTTCACACTATTGAAAAAAAAACGGGGTATTAATTAAAAAACCTTTGGATTTTCGTGGGAAACTGCCCGGGGCCCGGCCCCAGACCCAAAAACGGGGGTATTTAAAAAGGCACATCATAAATTTAGTTTGTATTTATGCCCCCTAAATTGTAAAGTGCTGGGAATAGGGGTTGGCGCTAATAAAAAAGGTTATTAAAAATTCCCCCCGCAAGCCATACAGTTAGGTGTTTTTCACCCGTTCATTTTTTGGGGAACAGTTTTGTTACCAAAACCAAAACGGGTTCAAAAAAGCAGAATTCCCCAATTTTTCCCTTAAAAAACCCTGTCCTCCAATTATAAACCTTTTTCTGTTTTTGGCCTAAAAAACTATATCAAAAAAGTTTAACACTTTACGCGGGCCAAAAAAAGGTTTTTCTCACTACATGAATAAACAAACCTCAGCCCTTTTTTTTTTGGTTTTCCTTTTAAAATTTCCCGGGGGCTTTGTTTACTGCTTCTATTTGGGTTGAAAGTTTAGAAAGCCGGGCCTGTGCTATGGAAACCAGTGCTGGCACCCTATCAGGATAGATCAAACAGGTCTGTAGCTATGGGCAAACCCTTGAGGAGTTAGGCACCTAACAAGAGGGGTTTATCTAAATTTTAGGTGCCCCCGCAAAATGGCCTTATTCCCCAAAGTAAAATTTTTGAAAATTTTTTTAAAACCATAAAAAGCAATCCTTGATCCCCCCCCCAAACCCCAACCCCAAAAAAATTTTTTCCCAACCAAATTTCCCAAAAAAAACCCCCCTTAATGACAAAGGTTACCCCCTTATTTTAAAAAGCCCCCCCTTTAACCCAGGGTTTTGAATGTTGACTCCCGCTGGGGGAAAAACTAAAACCCCCATCACGCTTTTTATATAATCTATATCTTTTTTGACATGAGGGGGAGTTTGCATTTTCCCCCAAGACCCCAAACATTGCGCCCATGCTTTATGCATTTGTTCCAACCCCTTTTTCCTTTAAAAATTTCTAATATGATACAAAACATTTTAAGAAAAAAAAACCTCTGTTTTTTTTAATTCGTTCCAGCCATTTGTCTCCCAGCCCCTTCCCATGTAGTTTTCCAAGGGCGCAAAAAGGGAACCCCTTTCCCCCAAAAGGGTTGCAGGTGGTCGGTGACCCCAACCAAAACACCACCTTTGGGAAGAAAAGGTTTTCAGAACGGCAAATTTGGTAAATAAAAACAGGGGTTGACTTTAAACCCAAGTGAGGTTTTTTTGGGTTTCAACCCCAAAAAACCCCGGGCCCCCCACAAAAAAAGTTAAAAGGGGGTTACCAAAAGCCCCAAATTTCCCAAAAATTTGGTCAAAGGAAAAAAAAAACCCCCCCCCCCCCCCCCCCCCCCAAAAAATTTAAAAAAAATTGCCCTAAGGTAAGGGCAAACGGTTTTTTGGGGGACAAATTTAATGCCCGAAAAAATTGGGGTTTTGGGGGGTGGAGGGGGGGCAGGGTGGGACGGGGGGGGGGGGGCCCGGGCACCCCCGCTGGCCGATAGACTTTCATTACCAGCGCGCTAAAACCCCCGAAATAAATGGAACGGTTTTCCAGCCATAATTTGCGCCGGCGAAAAAATTACAACGGGGAAAATACGTCCCATTTTAAGCCGGGGTGAAAAAAGGCCTTAAATATTCTTTTGCCCTTTTCCCATTTTTTAAAGGGCCATTGTTATTTTTCTAAACAAATTTTATTTCGCCTGGATCCCAATTTCCTTTTTTAAAACGGGGAACCCATCCCTGTATTTATGACACAAAATTTTTTCTTATTTTGGTTTTAAATAATTTACGTGTCACCTATTAAACCACCTTTGATAAACCTAAAAGAACGCAGCCCCAAAAATTGCTGAAAAATCTGCACCTACAAAGTGAAAATCCACCTCAGACCCATGACAATTTTTTAAAAAAGGAAAGGGACCCATCGTGTGAGCTTTATGTTAAATTGTTCCCAAAATCCATCCCCCTACCTCAAGGTTCTTCCTTCCTCACCCCCATTACTTTGCTGTGAAAATCCCTTTGTAATAAAAATAAAAGTGTTTTTGGAAATTTGCCTTGTAATACAATGGGCAAAGTTTCCCCCAGCAAATATTATGAAAAAACCGTTAAAAATA
>JAODAL010076911.1:0-13459 GCA_025379985.1 Phyllomedusa bahiana | reverse complement strand
TTGGGGGTGTATATGACTAATAGTTGCCCTTGGGGAAAGATTCTACATTTTTGTTTGGATCTCTGGCTTCTCCAGAGTGACCAGGGCCTTCTAGGTTGTGTCCCAAATTATGCCCCTTTTCTGGGGCTGTAATTAGGTAGATGGCCATGACAGTTGTCCCATATTCTCTTTATTTACAGTGCTATTTTTCTAAAACCTAACCCTGCAATACACTTTGCCACAACTTTAACCCTGAACTGTCTGGTATGTTTCTTGGTTTTCATGATTCTATTTCATCATTAATATTCTCAAACAAACCTCTAGGGCCTTCACAAAACAGTTGTAGTTATATCGTGAGTAAATTATATCCAGATGTAGGTACACAGTTCATAAAGATAATAGGCTCACCTTCAGTTCTTCTGGCTTCTTCGTCTTGCAAATGATTCCCTGGAAAAAACTCACGATGCCCGGCACGGACGTGCTGCAGCTCCTCAGCAGTAATGCACAACTATGAGTGAAAGCACCTGCTCAACTCCTTGCTCAGCCGAGCTCCAGGCTGAGCAGGAAATTTACTTCGATCCGGCACTGATGGCTTCAAGTGAAAAATTTTTATTTTTAACTTAGGCGTGCAGGGGTACAAACATGTATCTAGCTGGCACTAAGCCAACGCGTTTGGGGCCACTTGTGCCTTGTTCACAGCAATTTAAAAAATGTAACATACACCATTTAAAAGCAAATGCCAACCAATTACACATCTGCATAATTGTGACGTGTCAACTAACGTCATAACCAATCACAGAGCAGATTTGCCTTAACTGTTTGTTTACCATTCTATCGTTCAATAGATATATAGAAAGGTCATTTTTGTAGTTAAAACCCTACCCGTGCTCTTGTGTTTAGTTGTAGGATCCAAAAATGCTTCCTTTGACGTAGTTTTGCTTTCCTATTACCTCCCGAAAAGGGTTTTTAATACTTTCTATTGCAAAATCTGAAACTTGTAACATTGCCTCCAGGGGTTTTTCTAAAAAATGCTTAGCAGCACCTGACGTCTGTCCTTTTTTTTCTTTTTATATTATACAGGTGTTCCCCTATTCTTGTTTTAAGTTTACGAATAGTACTACCTACATATTTTTTACAGCATATTGTACATTCAATGATGTAAACAACATGATCGCTCTCACAATTCAAAAACTGTTTTATGTGGTAGTTTCTTGTTTCAGATGCATCGCTAAAATTAATTGTTTTTTTTAGCTATGTTGCATAAATTGCACCGTGCACCTCCACATGGAAAAAACCCTTTTAAAGAGAGCCACGTTGTTTGTACATCATTTTGTGGAAGGGCACTAGGTGATATTACATTGCCCACTGTTTTTCCTCTTTTGGGGATGCAACCAATGCCACTATCGAGAATTTTTGACAGAATCGGGTCTTGTCGTAAAATACCTATATTTTTATAAAACAGGGTTTTTATTTCCTGGAAATTTCTGCTGTATCCTGTCGTAAATATTGCTTTTTGTCCCACACTTTCTTTTTTCTTTTTTGGGGCATGCTTCAAAAGTTGGGACTGTGATTTAGATTTGACTTTATTTTTTGCCATTTTTAGATTTTTCATTGAATATCCTCTTTGGAGCAATCTGTAATCTATTTGTTTTTCAACCCGTTCATAGTCCGCCTCCAGGGTACATGTGCGCTTGGCTCTCAGGTATTCTCCATAGGGGATAGCTTCTATTGTTGTTGGTGAGTGGCAGCTATTTGCCTAGGATAGTGTCTCCCCCCGGGCTTTCGGTATTGGGTGGTGATGACACTTCCAATTTGTGTATTACCCCTCAGGAGAATATCCAAAAAAGGCAAGCTATCTTTGTTCCAGGTACTGGTAAATTGGAGATTGAACTCATTAGAATTAATATACTCCATGAATGGTTGTATGAGCGCTACATCGCGACCCCAGATAATAAGGAGGTCGTCGATGTAGCGCCCATACCAAAGGATACAGTCCAAGAAAGGATTATTTTGACTATAAATGGCATGGTGCTCCCACCACGCCATTAATAGGTTAGCTAGAGAGGGGGATGAGGTGGCTCCCATTGGGGCCCCTATAAGTTGTAGGTAATATTCATTGGAGAATTTGAAAAAGTTATTTTTGAGTAGATATTCTATAGCCATAAGGATAAACATTTTTGTTTCCTCATTATATTTGCTGTCTTTCTCTAAGAAAAAAGACACAGCTACAATGACCAGGTCATGTGGCAGACTAGAATATAGGCTAACCACATCGCAACCCAACCAGGTATAATTTTCCTTCCATGTTCTATTTTTCATGGCTTTAAGTACCTCTTTTGAGTCTTTTATGTAGCCGGGTCTGCTTTGCACTAAGGGTTGTAGATGTTTGTCTACCCATGTGCTGAGGCGTTCCCCCAAAGAACCATTACCTGATATGATGGGCCTCAAATTTGGTGGAAAAATGCCCTTATGTATCTTTGGGACACCATAAAATATTGGTATTATTGGATTTTTAACCATTAAATATTGCTTTTGTTTTTTAGTTATGGCTCCCAAACTTTCTCCCTCTTCTAACAATTTTTCCAATTTTAATTTTAACTCTTCTGTGGGGGCTCCTTTCAAATTTTCGATAAAATTTTTATTATCTTTAAGATGTTATTGACCTGTTTAATATATAACCCCTTATCCATTAGGACCGTAGCTCCCCCTTTATCCGCTTTTTTTATAATTAGATTGTCATTTTCTTTTAATTCTCTCAAGGCTTTCACCTGGCTCCATGTTAGATTCCCATATTTTCTCTTACTATTGGTGTTTTTCTTTTGTAGGGACACAAGGTCCCTTTCCATAACATTCTGGAAAATTTCCAACACGGGTGCTCTCGCTGCAATGGGATAAAACCCTGGATTGGATGTGTCAAATTGTATATTGCCCTCGACTCCCAAATCTTCTACATAGTTTCCCTCTTGTTGTAATTCCTGCAATGTCTTTAGACCAATTTGTTCTTTAAATGTTAAATCAGTATATTCATTTTCCACCTGTAATGCAACTGCTCTATCCATGTTAGTATCTGTGCTTTCCTGTGTATTATAAAAATATTTTTTGACTGTAAGAAGTCTCACAAATTTATTTAGATCTAACAGAGTATGAAATAAATCAAAATCAGCAGTTGGTACAAAATTAAGTCCTCGTTCCAGTATTTGCTTTTGGGGTTTTGTTAGGATCGTGGGTGATAATATAACAACTTGAACATCGTTTATTTCTTCCTGGTTTGAGTTCTTTTCGGTGGGTTGGGTGTGCTTGTTGTTTTTTTTATTTTTTCTTTTCCTTCGTTCCCTTTTTTTGGTTTCTCCCGTTTTTTTGGGGAAGTTAGTATTTTTCATGTGACGCTTGATTTTCCATATCATTTGTCCTCTCTAAACTCCCGATTCGGTATCTGTATTGTCCAGACTTTCCAATTCTGAAAAACTCACCGACCTTTTGTCTCTATTATGCCATTTTCTTCTTTTTAGAATGGATTTTGGTGTAAAAAACTGTTTATCTCGTGACCATGTATAAATTTTATCATTTTTATAATCCTCATTGTCTCTATGAAATTTTTTCTTTTTTATTTCCATTATTGATTTTTCTAATTTGTTAATATTTTCCTTCATTTTATTTTGTAAATTTTCAAAATCCTTTTCATTTCTATAAGTTTCTATTTTTTCTTCTAATGTGATGATTTGTGTTTCAATATCTTTTAATTTTTCTTCTTCATATTCCACAATGAGACTGATCAAGTTAAGGGAACAGTCTGTAAGAACATCATACCATTTCTGTAAAAATTCAACGGGGGCATTAAACGAAGGAAATTTCTTTATACGTAGGCCCCTCGGTATTATTTTCTTCTCTCCATAGGTTTTAAGTGACTGATGGTCCCACCATAATTTAAGTTCTTTAACTTTTAATTTCTCCAATTCTTCCAAATTTAGTTTATAATCTTTATTTTCTGGGCAGACGGTTGCTTCCATGTCAAACACCTGTGCTAATTTGGCAAAGCGTTCTGACATGTGAGTCGGTTGCTGCATGTTGAAAGTAACAGGATTATGCAAAATAGAAAAAATGTCTTATGTAATTTCTTTAGTTATTCGAATTTTTAATTTTTAAATTTTTAAAAATAGGGGAGGTAATATACATGTATGAGTACCGCTGCCGTAATATTGTTTGTTGTATGTTATGCCTGGGAATAAAATCTTTGCCAAATATAACGGTATGCCTCTGAAGGGAAAATCCTCTTGGGCTGAATCACAACCAGGTACACAGTTCATAAAGATAATAGGCTCACCTTCAGTTCTTCTGGCTTCTTCGTCTTGCAAATGATTCCCTGGAAAAAACTCACGATGCCCGGCACGGACGTGCTGCAGCTCCTCAGCAGTAATACACAACTATGAGTGAAAGCACCTGCTCAACTCCTTGCTCAGCCGAGCTCCAGGCTGAGCAGGAAAATACTTCGATCCGGCACTGATGGCTTCAAGTGAGAAATCTTTATTATAACTTAGCGTGCAGCGGTACAAACATGTAGTCTAGCTGGCACTTAGCCAACGCGTTTCGGGCCACTTGTGCCCTTGTTCACAGCAATTTAAAAAATGTAACATACACCATTTAAAAGCAAATGCCAACCAATTACACATCTTGCATAATTGTGACGTGTCAACTAACGTCATAACCAATCACAGAGCAGATTTGCCTTAACTGTTTGTTTACCATTCTATCGTTCTATAGAGATATAGAAGGTCATTTTTGTAGTTTAACCCTACCGGTGCTCTTGTGTTTAGTTGTAGGATCCAATATGCTTCCCTTTGACGTAGTTTGCTTTCCCTATTACCTCCCCGATAAGGTTTTTTAATACTTTCTATTGCATAAAATCTGAAACTTGTAACATTGCCTCCATGGGTTTCTAAAAAATGCTTAGCAGCACCTGACGTCTGTCCTGTTTTTCTTTTTATGTTATACAGGTGTTCCCCTATTCTTGTTTTAAGTTTACGAATAGTACTACCTACATATTTTTTACAGCATATTGTACATTCAATGATGTAAACAACATGGTCGCTCTCACAATTCAAAAACTGTTTTATGTGGTAGTTTTATGTGGGAGATAGAGAGGACGATGATATGGAAAATCAAGCGTCACATGAAAATACTAACCTTCCAAAAAACGGGAGAAACCAAAAAGGAGACGAAGGAAAAGAAAAAATAAAAAAAACAACAAGCACACCCAACCCACCGAAAAGAACTCAAACCAGGAAGAAATAAACGATGTTCAAGTTGTTATATTATCACCCACGATCCTAACAAAACCCCAAATTGCAAATACTGGGAACGAGGACTTAATTTTGTACCAACTGCGATTTTGATTTATTTCTTATTTTAAATTCTAAAAATTTGTGAGACTTTTTACAGCAAAAAATTTTTTTATAATACACAGGAAACACAGATACTAAACTGGATAGAGCGTTGCTTTAAACGGGGTGGAAAATAAATATACTATTTAAAAAATTAAAAAGAAAAAATTTGGGTCTAAAGAATTGCGGGAATACAACAAGAGGGAAAACTATTAGAAGATTTGGGAGCGAGGGCAATAACAATTTGACAACCCCAATCCGGGGTTTTTTATCCCATTGCAGCGAGAGCACCCGTGTTGGAAATTTTCCGAATGTTTTTGGAAAGGGACCTTGTGTCCTACAAAAGAAAAACACCAATATAAAGAAAAAGGGGAATCTAACAGGGAGCCAGGTGAAAGCCTTGAGAAATTTAAAAAGAAAATGAAAAATTAATTATAAAAAAAGGGGATAAAGGGGGAGTAGGGCCCTAATGGATAAGGGGTTATTATTAAAAGGTCAAAACATCTTAAAAGATAATAAAAATCTATCGAAAATTGAAAGGAGACCCCACAAAAGAGTTAAAATTAAAATTGGAAAAATTGTTAAAAGGGAAAAATTTGGGGACCCATAAAAAAAAAACAAAACAATTTTAAAATTTTAAAAATCAATAATAACCAATATTTTTGGTGCCCCAAAGAACATAAGGGCTTTTTCCCCCAAAAATTTGAGGCCATCATATGGGAAAAAGGTTTTTTTGGGGGGAACGCCTCGCACAGGGGTAGACAAACATCTACAACCCTTAGGCAAAGCAACCCGGCACATAAAAGACTCAAAAAGGTACTTAAAGCCATGAAAAAAGAACGGGAAGGAAAAAAAAAAAAAAAAAATAAAGGAAAAAAAAAGGGAAAAAAAATTTTAAAGGAAAGAAAAAAAAAAAAAAACCAAAATATTACCACAACTAAAGGGCCCCAATGGGGCCACCTCTCCCCCCCTCTAGCTAAACCCATTTAAAGGCTGGTGGGGGGCACCTGCCATTTTTAATCAAAATAATCCTTTCTTTGGGCTGTACCTTGGGATGGGGGCTACAATTTAGACCTCCCCATTTTCTGGTCGCGATGTAGCGCCCTAAACCAATTTATGGAGTATATTAATTTCTAATGAGTTCAAACTCCCTTTTTACATACCTGAACAAAAAAATAGCTTTTCCCTTTTTTTGGGTATTCTCCGAGGGGTAATACACAAATTTAAGTGTCATCACCCCCCAAAACCCAAAGCCAGGGGGGGGGAACACTATCCTTGAGCAAATGCTGCCACCACCCAAAAACAATAGAAGTATCCCCCAGGAGAATACCAGAGAAACCACATGTACCCTGGAGGCGGACTATGAAGGGTTGAAAAACAAAAAGATTTAAAATTTCTCCCAAAAGGAAAATTTTAAAGAAAAATCTAAAAATGGCAAAAAAAAAAGTCAAAACAAATCAATCCCAACTTTTTAAGCATGCCCCAAAAAAGAAAAAAGAAAGTTGGGACAAAAAAAACTATTTTTCGACAGGATACAGCAGAAATTTTCCCGGGAAAAAAAAAAACCCCGTTTTAAAAAATATTAAATTTTCACAAGACCCCATTCGTCAAAAATTCTCGATAGTGCTTGGTTGCATCCCCAAAGAGGAAAAAAAGGGGGCAATGTAATAACCTAGTCCCTTTCCACAAAATGAGTAAAAACAAAGTGGGTCTCTTTTAAAAAGGGTTTTTTTTCCCTGTGGGGGTGCACGGTGCAATTTTTGCAACTAGCTAAAAAAAACAAAAAATTTTAGCGATGCATCTGAAACAAGAAAAAAAAAAAAAAAAAAAAAAAAAAAAAAAAAAAAAAAAAAAAAAAAAAAAAAAAAAAAAAAAAAAAAAAACAAAAAAAAAAAAAAAAAAAAAAAAAAAAAAAAAAAAAAAAAAAAAAAAAACCCCACATAAAAAAAGTTTTGAAATTTTGAAGCGATCAGTTGTTTACACATTTAATGTACAAAAAGCTGTAAAAAATATGTAGGTATACTATTCGTAAACTTAAAACAAAATGGGGAACACCTGTATAACATAAAAAAAAAACGGGCGACGTCAGGTGCTGCACATTTTTTAGAAACCCCTGGAGGCAATGTTACAAGTTTTTAGATTTTATGCAAAAAAGATTAAAAAAAAACCTTATCGGGGGGGTAAAAAAGGGGAAAACAAAATACTCAAAGGGAAGCAATTGGATTAAAAAAACAAAACAAGAGAAAGGTAGGGTTAAACAAAAAAAATACCTTCTATAATCATTGAACATAGAATGGTAAAAAAACATTAAGGCAAAACGCTCGTAATTTTTATGCGTTAGTTGACACGTCACAATTATGCAAGTGTGTAATTGGTTGGCTTGCTTTTAAAAAGGTTATGTTACATTTTTTTAAATTGCTGTGAAAAAGGGCCAAAAAGGGCCCCAAACCGTTTCTTATGCCAGCTAGATACATGTTTTTGTACCGCTGCACGCTAAGTTTTTAATAAAGATTTTTCACTTGAAGCCATCAGTCCGGGTCGAAGTATTTTCTGCTCAGGGCCCGGGGCTCGGCTGGCAAAGGGGTTGAGCAGGGGCTTTCACCATAGTTATTCCAGTGGACTCCTTTTTCTAATTAGGGGACTTCAAACAATTGGGCAACACTTCATTTTTTTTGTGGATTAAAAAAGTATAGGGGCGAAAACATATGCACAATACACTTTTCGTTTTTTAATTTTTTTAAAAAATTTTGGGAAAAACATGCATCATTTTTTTTACACTTCCAAACGCTTCCTCTTTGTGTTCCTTTATCCATTTCACATCACTAAAAAAAATTTTTGTTTAGGCCTAAGTTTAAAAAAGAGGGAACCTTCCCCAAGAGGAAACGAAAATTTTGGCACCACTAACAGGAAAAAATGGGCCATATAGTGAAAAATAATAATAATTTTAAAAATATTAAACCATTTTTTTAAAATGTTATTTTTTAAGTTGTTTAAAAGTTTTTATCCCCGGGGAATTTTTTTTTGGTTTTTTAGAGAAAAGGGGAATGATAAAAAAATTTTCTCCCCCCCCTTTGTTGTGGGTTGGGTGGTCATTTTGAAACTATGTGTTTTTTTTTTTAAAAAAGGGAAAAAAACCCGAAAGACCTGATAAAATTTTTGATACCCAGGTTAATACGGTTTTGCCCCCTCAAACATAAAAAACAGCTTGAGGTCTTTTTGGGGCATTGTGTTGGGGCTCTTTATTGTCTCAAAATTAAACTCCCCATTCTTTTGAAAAGCCTCCTTTTCCGTAAACCGGGCTGCTTGCTTGAACTCCCTCTTGAACCCCCCCAGAGGGGGCTAATGATATGGGGGTCAAACTGAGATGGTCCTCCAGAACCTTCACTTTGTTCTGTTGTAGCCAATTACAGGGCGATTTGGCCTTATGTTTTGAATTTTTGTAAATTTTTTGAATGTCTAAGTACGTCCCATGCGCAGATTCCGGGCTGAGGAGTACAAATTTGCCTCCATTTTTTGTGAAACGTGCTTTTCTTTTTTTTCCTTCAATTTTTGCCAATTTTCTTTAAGCTCACCACCCCCAAAAACAGAAACGATCCCCTGTGCTTTACAAAGGAATGGTTTTCCCTTTATTTCATAAGGGCTTTTTTACATATCTCCAAATAAAAATTTTTATGGTTGTGGACAAAAAGTTCGATTTTGGTTCCTCAATCCAAATGACCTTTTTCCCCAGAAGTTTTGGGCTTTCTCTGTCTGTTTTGGCATTTTAGGCAAGATCTTTTGGTATTTTGCACGTAATTATTTTCTTCTAAAAAATTTCGACCATGCAGCCCATTTTTCTTCAAGTGCCTCTTATTGTGCATCTTGAAACAGCCACACCGCTAGTTTTCAGGAGCTGTATTTACGATGTTTTTTGTGGGCTTTTTCTTTGCATCCTAACAATTTTTCCTGGATTGGGGCCGCCTTTTTGTTGGTCTACCTCCCCGGGGGTTTTTTGGGGTTTTTTTACAGAACCCCTGATTTTCCTTTTGTTAATCACGGTTTGAACCTGCTGCTGAATTATCAATTCTTAAAATATTTTTGTATACATTTCCTTTTTTTATACAGTTCAACTACCTTTTTCCCAAGTTCGTCTGGATCCCAGAAACCATCATTTTTTATACACACATTGTTACAAGCAAACGGTCACGGGGAGGATGTTACCTTTTGTAGCCATTCAAACCCATTTGTGTCAATTCTGGCGTGTTATCAGGCCAAAATCATTGGGGGTATGTAATTTTTTTGATCGGGGGTCTTTGGGATTTTTTTTGGTTTGTCTTTGATTTAAAAAGAAAAAAACACAGTTTTTTGACAATAAAGGGCTTCCTCAACCCACTAATCAGGGTGGAAATAAATATTTTTTTGTTTTCTTCTTCTCTGAAAAAGGCCAAGAAAGAAAAAATTTCCCCAAAGGAAATTTAAATTTTTTTTCCCCCCTTCTTTTGCGACTAACAATCTGGCTGGTGATGTCCCAAAAGGTTTTTAAAGTTTCCTACACATGAAACTTCCCGTTTTTCCCTGGAACCCTTGAACCAGAGCATTTTTCCTTTTATAGTGGTGAAAACTACTAAATTGAAACATAATGGTGAATAGGGGGGTACTTAAAGCTGTGTACAACTTTGCCAAAACCCTGAGGTCCTAAACAAGTTTTTTTGCCCAAAGTCATATCATTCTCTCCGTACATCAAAAATGATCACACGAACGTGGAAGTTTTTTGACAGGGAAAATAAATTTTAAAAGGGTAGAATGTTTATTTGGAAAAAAATTGTTTTAATCCTTTTGGTTTCGCCTACTTTTGCCTAAATTTGAGCAAAGCTTTATGTAGGGAAATTTTTTTATAGCTTTTGTTTACATACAAACAAAACCGCACACCCAAATCTCGCTGAGGCTTGTGATGCACAAAGCAAGATCACTACATTAGTTTTTATTCACTGACATGCTATTCTATTGCATTTTACTTTATTTCTAACCTGCCTGATTTTTGTCCCATGATAACAACACAACCGTAAATATACAATCGCAAATGGGATTTATGGTAGAGACTGCATTGGTTTAATTAATTTAAATTAATTTAAAATTTATATTAATTAATTAAATTTTTAAAAACATTTTAAGGAATATTTTTATTTTTGGGAAATTATCTAATTTTTGGATTAAATTTTAAAATTATATTTTGTATTTAAAAGTAGCTAATTTTTTTTGTATATTTGTAATGATTTTAAGTTACTTTTTATTATTTTACTTGTAGAAGTTGAGAATTAAGGGACATTTGTTGCCCTAATGGCAAATCCAGTTCCTCGTTTTGCCGTCCCACATTCAGAAATGTGCTAAAATATGAATTTTTGGTGCAAAAAACGGCTCCAAACCCCCCCACATCTTTGGGGCATAACCCAAAAGGGCGGGTTGGTGCAAGTGCACCAAACTGCCCGAATGACGCGCCATACTAGGAAAAAGGTTTGAACGATCACATTGGGACATTTTCTGCCAGGGGCAATGAAAATGAACCCCCTTCTTTCCCTTAACCCTGCAAACATCCCCATTTTAAAAAATAAAACCCCTAAGTATTTAAAAAAGCACTTAGGAAGTGTTTAACCCTTTAGGGTTTTACGCAATTAGAGCAAGGTAAAAAAAAATGAAAAAAAAAAAATTTTTTCAGATTTTAATTTCAAAAATTTTTTTTTGGAAACAGTAAAAAATTAAAGGGATTTGTCCACCTCATTAGAAATTAATTTAAATAGTTCCCAGGCTCCACATAAAATTTTTAAAAAATTATACTTATTTTCCCCCCCTTGCCAGTTTAACTATCTCTCGGTTTTTCGACAGGCGCCATATCCCAATGGAATGTCCCTGCTTTTGAATGCTGACTGGCTGCAGCAGTCTCTTGCCCCTAATGTACATCACCGTTCGAAAGTGAACAGCTCCAAGCAGTGATGTAACTCAATGGTCTGTGATTGCTGCATCACGCTATTTAAATTACTTTTTAATGAGGTGGACAATGCTTTTAACAGAAAAATGTCTCAACATTTATCTTCTAATTCCCGCATGTTTTTTTAAATATCCCCTATGTGAAAATTAGGGGGACATGTATGAAGGGAAGGGGCCCTCGAAATGAAATTTTTCGAGTCCTTTTTGGGGTAAATCGCCGATGTATGAAAGTGGTTTTTGCGTTTATAAATGGTGGTAAAATTTTCCGCTCTTTTTTAGGCCATTTCGGAACTTGGACATTGTAATGTGCCTAAATGTATTTTAAAGGGTTTTAGACAGGCTGGAAAAAAGAGAAAAAAACATTTGAATAGCATGCAGTGAATAGAACTATGGTACCCATCTTACTTTGGGGGACCACAGGCCTAGCATATTGCTGTGCGGGATTTTTTTGGAAACCGTATATTTTGAGTTAAGCCAGTTTTTCGCCCCAAAAAATGGTGAAAAACTCTACCTGGGTTTACCGAGTCACTGTCGGGCGCTGGGCGCTGCGATGGGCCCCTCGCGACAGGGGACGGGTTCCCGCTATAGCGGCTCCCAGGGAGCGCATATACTGAATGCCGAGTAAAAGCGCACAGTGTCCGGCGCTGCGCTGCTTTCGGGCACCCGCCCGCGATCCCTCACCCTACTTGGACTTCCTCCGGAGCGCATAAAGGAAGGGTACCAATCCGGGGCAAAAGGGGCGAGCGCTCCGTGCTCCGCAGTGGATCCGGGCGTTGCGGCCGACCCCGTTTTCCGGGACAGGAGGTTGTATCACGCTGCGTTTTGCGGCCTGATGACGTCAAACCCCCTTGCGGAAAAACCGAGGACAGCGCGCGGGAGGCCGGAGCATGGGGGCGGAGCGGCGAGGGGGCGGAGCACGGGGAGTCAGGTAAGTGATTTTTTTTTGATTTTTTTTTTTTAAACCTCTATGCCTGCCTACAGGTGCCTATACCTGACTACAGCCGGCCCTATACTTGCCCTATTCCCTGCCTACATCCGGCCCTATACCCTTCCTACAGCCGGCCCTATTCCCTGCCTACAGCCGGCCCTATACCCTGCCCACAGCCGGCCCTATACCCTGCTTTCAGCCGGCCCTATACCCTGCCTACAGCCGGCCCTATAACCCCGCCTACAGCCGGCCCTATACCTGCCCACAGCCGGCCCTATACCCTGCCCACAGCCGGCCCTATACCCTGCCCCACCAGCCGGGCCTATACCCTGGCCCACAGCCGGCCCTATACCCTGCCCTCAGCCGGGCCCCATAAACCCCGCCCACAGCCGGCCCTATACCCTGCCCACACCGGCCCTATACCCTGCCCACAGCCGGCCCTATACCCTGCCCACAGCCGGCCCTATACCCTGCCCACAGCCGGCCCTATACCCTGCCCACAGCCGGCCCTATTTCCTGCCCACAGCCGGCCCTTTTTACCTGCCCACAGCCGGGCCCTATACCTGCCCACAGCCGGCCCTATACCTGCCTACAGCCGGCCCTATACCTGCCTATGGGGCCAAATACCTGCCTATAATCTGCTTATGGGGGACATATAACTGCCTATTACATGCCTATGGGGGCCATATACCTGCATATAGGGCCATATATCCGCCTATTTAATTTCCTATGGGGGACATTAAAATGCCTATTTTAATTTTATTGGTATCCATTTTTATTTTTAAAATTTACCAGTAGCCCGGCTGCATTTTCTACCCTAGGCTTATACTCGAGTCAATTAGTTTTCCTGTTTTTGGGCAAAAGTAGGTTTCCTCGGCTTATACTCCGGGTGGCTTATACTCGAGTATATACGGTATTTCTATATTTTGGGGATTAGTATATATTTTTATATTAATTTTTATATGATCAAATTTTTTTATTAACTTTGAATAATTAAATTTTATACAGTTTGATAATTATAATAAATTACTTTTTATTAATCTACTGGTGTAAGTTGAGTAATATTGGACATTTTTGTCCCTAAGGCCTCGTTCACACGGCTTATTCTGCCGCGGATTGGCGCCATACCTGCGCGCCGGATTTGCGCTGCAGTACGGCGCCAATCCGAGGCAGCAATTACGGTAATCCACTGCTTCACAAAGGAAAGGGGCCC
>JAODAL010076910.1:0-13459 GCA_025379985.1 Phyllomedusa bahiana | reverse complement strand
CTACAAATAGGTATCTACTAGTAAATAACAAATCAAATTATTAGCTATATTTATAAATATTCTTCTTGTGTATATAATGGCCAGTTTAATAAAAGAGACAACAGGAAGTGAAGGCAAATTGGTTGTCACTTTTAATTAGGTTCCCATGTCTTATATGTAATACTGAACTATTTCTTTGTATGCATGGTGAGGCAATGCCAAAGTGAACTTTATAGAGAAGCAAAATCAAAGGTGACATTAAATATAAAAAGTACCAGCTATACCAGGTAACATAATAACCAAACTTCCACTAATACTGTAACTTCTGGAATATGCAAATGTTGGGGTGAACAGGGCAAAATTTTTATACATTACTATGAGGTCTTAACAAAAATCGTTTTAAGAACTTTTTGATAAATGGTGTCTTAAGGGGAATTCATTTATTTATTTTTTTGCTACTAATGACATCTATATTCACTTGACGAACAAAAGGGCAAAGGCACAGTCAACCAGGATATTTTGTCCAGCACATAAAGTGGATACATTTAGGAAATAGAGCAAACACAGTCCAAATAAGTTTCAATATCATAAAACCAATCTGAATAATCTCTTGTGAAAGACACACATTTGGGAAATGGGTTTATTATCACTTCCTACATTAAAGTAGAGAATAAATGTCCTATAACCTAATATGAAAAAATTAATTAAACGGAGCACTCGCACCGAAAAGGGCGACCCGCACTGGAAAACCCTCCCTAACACGAAGCAGTGGGAAACAAAACCTAAAAATAACAAAACCAAATACCGCAGGACTAATAACAATTACAAAATACTAGCCCAAAAATAAATGTACAAAACACAATATACAAACTATACAAAAACTAACAATACAGACTCTACGAAAACTATAACACAATTACCACCTACACCAATAACAGAACACCTATGCTGAATATAGAATATACACTATTCTACAACAATTATAGCTGCTCTCCTACAGCAATGATAGAAAACCTATGCTGAATATAGTATACACACTATCCTATATTCAGCATAGGTTTTCGGGGCAGGTGCTCCATTTAATAAATTTTTTCATATTAGGTTATAGGATATTTATTCTCTATTTTAATGTATTTTGCAATAAATGTTATGTTTTAATATATTATTTTGACCCATAGGCATTTGCTATGTTTACAGTGGTTTTGTTTAGTTTCAGATGGTAATAAATGCTGGGTTGTATCTTGAGGTTTCCTCTTACCTGTTACATTTTAGGAGGATGGTGGTTTTTCTTTAACACTTCCTACATTACAATTGAAGATATTTCAGATTTCACTGTGGAAAATAAAAAAAAAACTGAAATGTGACAAAATTGAAGGAAAAACACCCTGATGCGTGCTCTAAATGGATTATACCTAAAGAGAACTATTTCTTTCAAAGGATTTTCTTTCCTTATGGAGATAAAGTATAATCATGCAATTATAGAACTTCTATTATGTTTTCTTTTCCATTTTTTAACTTTTGACTGTCTGTCTCACTGTCTAGGAGAGGACGCACTTTATCCGTGAGGGGAACAATTAGACCAATAATTACATGAGACATCTATGAAAGAAAATCCCTTAACCAGCTAAGTGCTAATTTTAAAAAGTGGTAACACTGTCATGTTAGAAAAAGTCTTTTTAGTAAAATATTTTAACAAATCTATATTTTCAGAAAGACTAGTACCTACTCACCTGCATTCTGGGAGCTAATAACTAACACTATACGGTGTATAGTTATACTTTGGAGTAAAAGTATCCAAACACCCTAAATAGGTTTTGGCTGAACCAGGCGCTTCACTAGGCCATTTTATCCAAAGCTTGTGCTCCGGATAAAATGTTGGTTCTCCCAAACCAGGCCATTTTCCCCAGACACCTGTGAGGTTTTCAACTGTATGCGTGTCCTTTGGTATTTCATTAAACCACCTGCATCCGTGCCTCTACTAGGCCACAAATGCTTGCGACCTATTAATTCCCTGGAGTAGCGTCCTAGAGTAGACAGCATGATGACATCATGCCACCCCGTCCAAACACAAGCTCTCAGTAGAGCAAGGTGATTGGCAGGGTAATGGGGAAAGGTGAGTATTAACATTTTTTTTTTTTATAGAGCTCATAGACTAGCCTTCATATCTATGTGTGTGTGTGTGAAGTGGTATATACTAAACTACTGAGGAGAACTAAATACCTACTAACAGGGTCTTTATTAGAGATGGGTGAATTGATTCTAACGAAGTGGAATTCATTTACAATTTCAGGAAAACTTTGGTTCTGAGCGAAGTCGAAATTTGGGGTACTTCGGGTGAACGAAGTGTGCTTTTGATTGATAAAATGGCTGCGAGCACATGGCGTTTACATGGGGCAAACAACTCTGGTGAGAAGAAAGGCATAGCCTGCATGACATGTGCAGAGATGAAGCCAATCAGAGACCGGCGGGATTCTGTGACTCACCGCACTAAATAAGTCCGGGCGCGACGCTGGGAGCTCATACCGCTACTCACTGTAACTGATTAGGGAAGGTGCTGCCACGGCTGCTTATGATAGCTGATACTAAAGAAACTCATTTTATACCGCGATTTTTGGGGGGGTGTCTCATCTTGTCTCAGAGACTGCTTCTCTTAACGTTCTATTTCGGATTTTGTGGGGTATTGGATCTGAAGTCCAGTGTGTGTCCAGTGCAGCTGCATATACATTTTAACCCCTTAACGACCTTGGGCGTATCAGTACGTCCCAGGGCCGGTCAGGGGCTTTGCAGGGGGATCGCTCCACGACCCCCCCGCACAGCCGCCGGGTGTTAACACCCGGCAGTAACAGCGCCGGCGGGTGGCTCCGCCCGCTGCCGCTGTTGAACCCATCAGACACCGCGGCAAAGATGGCCGCGGCGTCTGAATTAACGGCGATCGGTGCCGCGCACCGATCGTTGCGGTGATCGGCATCAGCGCAGCTATGCAGCGCCGATCCGATGACCGGGCATTGTGGTGGGGAGCCTTGTGAACGCTCCCGTCACTTACTTTGGCTGGTTTGCCCCACTTCTGTCCGCAGACAGGAAGTGGGGAAACCGCCATCTTTGTACACCCTAATGCATTGCCTGTGCAATGCATTAGGTTGTATTAACAATCGCGCCACCTAGTGGTCAAGCACCATAGGTGGCCTCAATGTTACAGTAAAAAAAAAAAAAAAAAGTTTTAAAGTACAAAAAAAAAAAGTATTTAAAGTTCAAATCACCCCCCTTTCCCCATTTTACAAATAAAATCATTAAAATAATAAAAAAGTTACACATATTTGGTATTGCCGCGTCCGAAAAAGTCCGATCTATAAAAATATAACATCATTTATCCCGTACGCTGAACACCGTAGAAGGAAAAAAAATTCCAAACGCAAAATTGCGTTTTTTGGTAATTTTATATCACTCAAAAAATGGAATAAAAATGATCAAAAAAGTCGCATGCATTCCAAACTGCTAGCGATAAAAAGTACACTTCAGCCCACAAAAAATGCCCCTCACTGACTCGCTAGGTGTTCGTTACAAAAAAAGTTATTGGTCGCACAGAAATGGCGCCGTGGCGCAATTTCAAAAATAACGGGAAGCCCTACTTGTTTGGTATTGCCGGATGCCGTAAACACCCCTGTAGAATACAGATAACACATTATTTTACTGACGATTTGAACACGTAAAAGGCCAAAACGCCCCGCAACATGGCGAAAATAGTATTTTTTTCACAATTTGTCCCACTTAAATTTTTTTTGCAGTATATTCTATAGCATAGGAATAAACAACACTATAGAAGACATCTTGTCCGCAAAATAAAAGCCCTCATGTGTCTATGTAGGTGGGAAAAATAAAAAAGTTATGGCTTTTCAGAAGGCGAGGAGGAAAACGAACGTGTCACCAAAAAAAAAAAAAAAAAAACGCCTGGTCCTTAAGGAGTTAATGCTATCTGCCTGTACAGACATTGAAGTTTCCAAGGGGATCTAAGCCTGTTCCTGTGTTTTCATTTTTTAAAGAAGAAACAGCGTTTTTACAATACACCAAATAACCACTTCATTTTTGGCCCCTGATCAATTCTTTTGGCAATTTACATCCTGGGGTTTAATTAAGCGTTGTTCTGACTTGATGTGGTGACTAAACGAAACCGTCTTTTTCACCACCAAAAGACATTTTTTCATGTAGCATAATTCATAAGCGAGGTTAATTACAGTTTTACTCTTCCTGGTGTAGCGGTAGAAAACACGCCATTGTAACACAATACAAAGTAGTAGTTTTTGGATTGCTCAATTCTTTTGTAGCGCTTTGTTTACATCCAGGAGTTAATTAAGCGTTGTCCTGATGAGTGTTGACTAAAGAAAACATTTATTTCACCGCCAAAAAAAGACATTTTTCTGTAGATAATTCACAAGGCGGATGGTTAATTACAGATTTACGCTTCTTGTGTAGCGTAGAAACACGCCATGTTACACGCTACAAAGCTCGTTGTTTTTGGGTTGCTCAATTATTATTGCGCAATTTGCATCAGGTTTAATTAAGTGTTGTTTCTGCAGTTGTAAAAGAAACTTCTTTTTCACGCCACGAGAAATTCTGTAGCATAATTCATATTCGAGGTTTAATTAAGCATGTTTGTGCTTTTATATTCAGTAAATTACAAGAGTTTTGTAAACAGGCACATAATATAAGTAAATTTTTCCTGCCCATTTGGGGAGCGCACAATTTATAACCAAGGGTTACCCAAGCTTCTTAGTGGTTCATTTGGAGTCAAATACAGGGTGTGTATTTAGTCAAATACAGATATCTTCAATCAAAAGTGTCTGTAATTTTTGAAACAAACAGTATGTCATGACAGGAAGAGGTGGCAGGCTCTTCACCTGCGAGTGGCAGGGTGGCTCATACATTCCATGGCCAGGTCGCAGCATCGCAAGGGGACTGTCGCCAGCAGGGGTCACTCGGGTGAGGCCAACAAACTGACGCTCGTTCATCTAGCGGGCGTTTGTACTGACTAGAAACCCAAGGGTTCTTGATTGGTTGAGCTAGTTCATCCACTTCTCCCAGATGACATCTGACAAAACCCCCAGCCTGTGTCGGTGGGAACGTCAGACACAACCCTTAGTTGGGCATGGCCGGGGAGCGGGTCTGCGGCACCTCACCTGTCCCTCAACCCGCTCTGTCCCATACGGGTTCCCTCAGCCAGAGTTCTTATATGTGTGGTCTTGGCCAGCGCACTATATAGCGAGATGACAAATTTGAGGAGGGACAGTCCGCGCTACTTGGCAGAGCGATGAAATGGGGCAATATGCCCGCCCTGCTTCTTGTAGTAGACGGAAAAAGTATAGATGTTGAGAGTGGCATGGGAGGTAAGTTGTGAGGGGTTCAGCCTTTGCATACCAAGGGACGGTGATGAGGACAGCAGTGACGATGAAACAACAAATAGATGATATGTAAGCCGACAGCACTTGGGAGCAGGGTGAGGCAAGGGCTTCATCAATCGTCAGGAGAGAGGGCTGTCAGCATGCGCAGGTCAGCAGCGGCGCAGCAGCAAGTGGGTTGTGTGGCCGTGAGATCAGCAGTGGGTTGCAGCAGTGTGAGGTCGGGAGCCAAGCGGCACGGGGGGTAAAACCCGCTTCGCGGGTCAAGGAAAGTAGCGGCACAGGGGGTCTCAGCGAGGCGGAGTGGGCAGCGGCGGGTAGTAGTCCACTCGCAGTGCGGAGCGTTGGCGGTAAAATCCGATATTGCAGGTGGTCGGCGAGGTTCTTGGTAAGACATCGGAGGACTGGAATATGGGTTATGTAGGAATCAGTGGCTGGGCAGAAAGTGAAGCGTGGCCAGGGAGCTAACGTTGGCACCACGGCCTCCTGCTGTCAACACATGCAGCGTCACCATCGGGTGCCTGGAGTAGTGGGCTAGATGTGGTGTGGGTCCTCAGCGCCACAAGCACTCACGCTCCAGCTCAGTCAAGCGTCACCTGCAACGCTCGCGCACAGTGGCAGATGCATGCCCATTGCAGCCAGTCAAGGCCCTTGCACCACCTCTGCAGAAGGGAGCTCTATAGTGCGTTTCTGTTTTGCATCCTCTCCCGTCCGATGCTCCTGGCTCCTCGCTACTCATGAGTGCCAGCAGTTGATTCAGTGAGCGCGATTGCCAAAGAGAACATCAGTATGCGTCCAAACATCCTAGGTGCAGCAGCTGACCGTGCTCCTGTCCAAGTTTTGATGCTGCAGTCCCTCCCTTTCCAAATGGGGTGAACTACTGCAACGTTCAGAGAAACCAATGGGTGTGCGAGCCGGAGATGGAGAGTTCCAAGCCGTAATTTCTTTTTCCAAATAGGCACGTACAGCACTTATAAATATGTAGAACAGAAGGTGGGACTAGTTCCTTCCTTGGAGCTTATTCAGGTTTGTTCCAGGTGCATGGCGTGCGGAACGGTTGGAGCTGATAAAATACGGTCAAGGGCCAGTTCATGTCATTTACGGCCCACTGGGGTGAATGTGCTTCCGGCCCCCAGAGCACACCAACAACGTGGACAGGAGACGCCGGCTTTTCCTCCAACGATGTCAACTGCGGCTCCTGCGCCAATGTCCGTTCTCTCCTCCTCCTCCACCACCACCAACATCTCAGCCTCCACAAGTACTGACTCCATCATATCACATGTGTAGGGCACAGCGTTTGTCAGCAGTTCTTCACCTGGCTGTGCATCGGCAAACAAAGTCACAAGGGGAGGAAATTGCTCCGCATCATTGCAGCAAGAAATCGATGTGTGGCTTTCTCCGCGCACTGCAAAATCGGAAAACATGGTGGACGGACAATGGAGTAACATGGTGCCCGCGCGCTGCACCAAGGAGGGATTGTCCATGCGCCCTGCAAGTGGAGCACGTGTCAATTGGTTGTGAAAGGGTTTCCTGAAGTCTTCCTCGATCTTCAGAAGATTATGAAAAATGGCCAGAACTGTGGCATGCACTTCATCCATTCCTACGAAAGCCAGGGAAACACCCACCTCGAGTACAGCGGCGAACGGCCTCCCCCAACACACGCTGATATGCGATGTTTCCATCCATTGGCATTCCAGCCTGCACATGTTGGACCGACTGTATGAACAGAGAAAGGCCATTAACGATTTTTTGATGATCCAGGCGGACAGGAGTACTCTCCTGTGTAACTTTGATGTAAGCCAGTGGCAGCTCATGCGTGACACCTGCCGTTTGTTGAGGCCATTCGAGGAGGCCACGTTATTTGTCAGTCGCCAGGACTACGGGATGAATAACGTCATTCCACTGCTTCATGTCCTGGAACAGATGCTGAAAAATCTGTCTGGGCAGGGGACTGGAGACATGGCGACTACATCTCGCGGCCACATGAGTCCGGTGGGGACTGAAATTGAGGAGGAGGAGGACGACATTGGAGCAGAAGCATTGTCTGGTGAAATGAGTGGATTTTCTACCCAGGTGACAAGAGAGGAGGAGCAGGAGCAGCTGGAGGAGGTAGATGGAGATGAGGAAGACGAGGCAGATGACCCTCAAGCACCGTAGCAGTATACAGTGGAGATAGAGGCAGGGAGCCCCTCGTAGTCACTTGTGCAGATGGCCCGCAGCATGCTGATTTGCCTGGCTAGTGACAGTCGAATAGTCAGCATCCGGCAGAGGGATGACTTCTGAGTCTCCACCCTATTGGACCCTCGCTACCGGTCCAAAATGGGAGCCTTTTTCCCAGCTGCTGAGACGGAGGACAAACTCAAATACTAGAGAGAAATCCTCCGTAGTCAGTTGGCCACTGCCTATGTGCTGCATCATCCCTCCTCTGACAAAATTGACTACAAAATTGCTGTATTCAAATTTAAGTGCAAGGTGGCTCTATGAACAAAGTGGACTGCGCCAAAGTGAAAAACACGTAATTAAATTGTGTACGGATAATAAAACGTGGTTTTTTGCACCTATAAATACACCTGCAGAGACTACAAAATTGCTGTATTCAAATTTAAGTCCAAGTTGACTCTATGAACAAATCTGGGCCGCACTAAAGTGAAAAACACACCTATTTGAAATGTATACAGATAATAAAAGTTGAGTTACTAGAAAAGATCTGTATCCTAATATAAGTACAGGCTGAACAATATACAAGTAATATTTCACCAAAAACTGGCCAAAAACTGTTCATCAAAACCCATTGCAATGCAGGATCACATCACAGTCTTGGCTGCACAATATCCACTCTCCTTTCAAAAGCCTGCCTGCCAGCCTGTCTGTCTGTGTTCGCCCGCAGTCCCCCGCAACCCACCTTCCCCCCGCGGCTGTACAGCGCTAGATGCTCCTTTAAAATTCTCAGCCTAAGTAACTAAAAACTGCAAATCTCTAATCTACCTAAGTTCTAATGTTCACAGCTAAAAGCATAGTTGTCTGTGTGAACAAATAGAACAGTTTCGCTGAGCTGTTTTGACAAAGACCGAGCCCACGTCCTGTCTTATGATACACAGACAAAACACTGAGGCTGAACAGGAAGGGCTTTTTCCTATGTAAAACGAGGTCATGTGTTTTTTCCCAACCCAATCACAACCATAAAACATCCCAGTCATGACGTCGCACACCCAGCTCACCCTTCTCTATTCTGTAAGCTGATTTGCTGGCCGCCAAAATGACAGGAAGCGCTGAAAATGGCGCGATATTAATAGATTATGCGCAGATTTTAACCTAAATTATCGAGTGATCGAAAAAATCCGATCAACATAAAAACCGTGCCGATTTCAACTTTGTCGATAATAATCGCTCAACACTACTAAGAACCTTAAGTTTTCATGTAACTAAAGTAGAAGAAATACTTTTTCAATAATTCCAAAGTTCCCTTTGATTGTTTTTTAGTGCTAGGAGAGTGCTGCTGATATTGGATTGTGTCTCAAAATAATTCAACACACAGCCATCAATGTCTAAACCACTGGCAACAAAAGTGAGTACACCCTGAAGTGAAAATGGACAAATTGTGCCTAGTTTGCCATTTTCCTTCATGGTGTCATGTGACTCATTCATGTTACCATGTCTGAGGTGTGAATGGGGAGCAGGTGTGCTAAATTTGGTGTTGTTGCTCTCACACTCTCTCATAATGGTCACTGGAGGTTCAGCTTGACACCTCATGGCAAAAACTCTCTGAAGATCTGAAAACAAAGAATTGTTGCTCTACATAAAGATGGCCTAGGCTATAAGAAGATTGTCAACACCCTGATACTAAGCTGCAGCACATTGGCCAAGACCAAACAGCGGTTTAACCAGACAGGTTCCACACAGAACAGGGCTCGCCATGCTCAACCAAAGATATTGAGTGCACGTGCTCAGCGTCATATCCAGAGATAATCTTTTCAAAATAAAATTGAGTGCTGCCAGCATTGCTGCAGAGGTTAAAGGGGTGGGAATTCAGCATGTCAGTGCTCAGAGCATATGCCACATACTGAATTAAATTGGTCTGCATGGCTGTCGTTCCAGAAGGAAGTATCTGTGTCAAGGACGGCGCCGCAGCCCAGTAGATGGGCTGCGGGCGCGTCCGTTCCCCGATCCTCTCTCCAGTATCGGGGCTGAGTGGCCCCGTGGTCCTTGCGCCGGACCGTAGACGCACTTGTCCCCCGGAGGTCAGGTACTCACCCGAACTCGCTCCTGACTCCAGGCGCTCCTGTGCCGGCCAATGCGTGCGTCCCCACTCCCTAGGGCATGCACGCACCGGCCTTCTCAGATTTAAAGGGCCAACGCGCCGGTAATTGGCGGTTGCCGGCCGCTGACCCTATATAATGGCTCCTCCTTAGTGCCCTTGGAGCCTACTGAGAAAGCGTATTACCTCGTCTTGTGATACCAGTGTACCGTACCGCCTCGCTAACAACCTCCGACCACGAACCTCAGCCACCTGCCCTCGACTACTAGCCTGTCTTACGATTTTGTACCACGCTTACACTTGGCTGCCACTGCAATCAATACCCGCCAGTGGAAGCGACCTGGTAGTTTCCCGCCGCAGCAAGTCCATCCCGCTTTGAAAACCGGGTTCTACTTTAGACTCCGCTCCCTGGTGTGGGCTTTCACCATCGCTTGCGGTGGTCCAGCGGATCCACTACTGCAACAGGCACAGTAGATGGACTAGCTAACCGTCATGTTTCAGCAACTGCTGGCGAACCAGCAGCAGCCGTCATCTCTACCCCTGGCTACACCGCCTCCAGCTGCCCCACCTGCGATGGTGGGTCCCAAGCTCCGGTTGCCTCTATTGTCGAAGTTCGAAGGGACTCCAAGCAGTGCCGAGGTTTCATCACCCAGTGCTCTATGCACATTGAATTAATGGCGGACCAGTTCCCCACAAGAGTTCTAAGGTGGCTTTCGTGGTCAGCTTGCTTTCCGGGAAGGCCTTGGCATTGGCCACACCCTTGTGTGATCGGAACGATCCGGTGACGGCGGATCTACAGTCCTTCTTCCAGGAGTTCCGCGGTGTTTGAGGAACCAGCTTGGGCGTCCTCCGCCGAAACCCTGTGCCAGTCTGTGGTTTCGTGGTACTGTTCCGCACCTTAGCTTCAGAGTTATCCGGGAACGAAGCCGCCCTGTGTTCCACCTTTAAAAGGGGCCTCTCGAGTAGGATTAAGGATGTGCTGGCCGCGAGAGACATCCCGTCTTCCCTCAGCGAGTTAATTCAGTTGGCTACCCGCATTGACGTGCGTTTCGCCAAAAGGCAAGAAGAGCTTCGGCAAGAACGAGAGGTAGCACGGCCACGTCGGTTTCCACGCCTGGCTCCAGTATTCCAGAGGCAGCCTATAAAACCGACACCACTCCCTATTGAGGAACCCATGCAGGTCGACAAGGCTCAACTTTCTGAGCAAGAATTGGCACGTTGTCGGCTAGGCAACCTGTGCCTGTACTGTGGCAGCCCTGAGCACCTCCGGAGGAATTGTCCCCAATGTCCTATACGTCTGGGAAACTTCCGCACCTAGGGTCCGTGGGAGAGGCGTCGCTAGGTGCAAATTCCTCCTCTCCTAGCCTTATGATGCCGGTACAGGTTGTGACTGATGCTGGACTCACGTTTCGGGTCTCTGCCTTCCTGGACTCTGGCTCGGCCGGTAACTTTATACACTTCTCCTTAGTGTCGCAGTATCGCCTCCCAGTGGTCCATCTGGAAAAGCCGCTGGTTATCTCCTCTGTCAGCGGTGAGCTGCTAAGCGACACTATACAATTCATCACCAAGCCGCTGTCTCTCCACGTGGGAGTCCTGCATAAGGAGAAGATCTCCTTCTACGTGTTACCGCGCTCCTCTTCGGCGGTTCTCCTCGGGCTTCCGTAGCTGCGACTCCACTCTCCTACTCTAGACTGGACGTCGGGAGAAGTCACTCACTGGGGTCCTAACTGCCTGAGCCGTTGTCTGGTGGCACCTCGCCCGTTTCTTACCGGCTCTCGTACAATTCCCTGTGAACCATTGCCCGATCTACTTGCTGAATACCAGGAGTTCGCTGATGTCTTTTCAGAGAAAGAAGCGGAGATCCTTCCCCCTCATCGGCCATATGATTGTCCGATCGACCTACTGCCGGGGGTTCCAGTCCCCCCTGGGGTAAAACTTACCCCTTGTCCGTTCCTGAGACACAAGCCATGTCTGAATATATCCGGGAAAATCTCCAGAAGGGGTTCATATGAAAATCCTCCTCTCCCGCAGGTGCGGGATTCTTCTTCATGGAAAAGGACGGTACCTTACGCCCCTGCATCAACTATCGGGGACTTAATAAGATCACGGTGAAGAACTGGTACCCTCTGCCTTTGATCACAGAGCTCTTTGATCGTCTATGTGGTGCGAAGATTTTCTCCAATTTGGGACTTGAGGGGGTCCTATAACCTGATCCGAATCCGTAAGGGCGATGAGTGGAAGACGGCCTTTAACACCAGGGACGGGCACTTTGAGTACTTGGTCAAGCCGTTCAGCCGTCTTCCAGGAGTTTGTGAACAACATCTTCAGGGATCTCCTATATTTTGTTGTGTTTCTGGGCATTTTGTATTCACCGTTGGAGTCCCGCGGGGCACGTCGCTAGGTTGAGGTGCCTCCGTGCTAACCCCCTGTACGCCAAGTTGGGAAAATGCATCTTTCACCAAAACCCGCCTGCCCTTTTTTGGGATATATTTCTCTGACCAAGATTTGCGAATGGATTCGGCAAAGCTGTCTGCTGTCTTACAATGACCTCACCCTATTGGTCTTCGGGCCATTACAACGCTTTTGGGGTTTTGCAACTATTACGGCAGTTTTATCCCGCACTTTTCTACATGGGTAGCCCCCATTGTGGCCCTCAAGAAGAAGAACGCTAACCCACGAAGTTGGCCCCCCGAAGCCGAAGAGGCGTTCATGAAACTGAAGGCTGCCTTTGCTTCCGCTTCTATCCTGTCGCGGCCGGACCCTGCAAAACCTTTTGCACTACAAGTAGAGCCTCGTTTTGTTGGGGTCGGTGCGGTCCTCATGCAAAGGGACCCACGGGTAAAACGATCACTTGTGGGTTTTTTTTCAAAAAATTCTCAAAATGGAAAGAAATTATACGATTGGAGACCCGGAGTTTTTTGCCATCAAACTGGCTTGGAGGAATGACGTTATCTGCTGGAAGGTGCTCGTCATCCCATCTGCATCTATTCAGATCACAAGAACCTCCAGTACCTCCAGATGGCCCAGCAACTTAAACCACGGCAAGCTAGGTGGTCGTCTTCTTCTCCCGGTTTAATTTCCAGATCCACTTCCGTCCTGCAGGAAAAGATGTTAAGGCAGATGCCCTCACCCCGCGCTTCCAACGTTTATGGGTGAAGAAGTGAACCAGAGCACATAAAATACCCCTGAGCATCTTGTCTCACAGCTTCCCGTTGACCTCTAGAATGTCCCCGCCCGGGAAAACATATGTGGCCCGCACTCCGCAAAAGGATCTTTCAGTGGGGACAATGCTCATTTGGGGGCCTGACATCCCAGTGCTCGTAAAACTTGCCTCCTTATCGCACTGTTCTATTGGTGGCGGACCTCGCTAAAGATGTCAAAGAATTTTTGAGGCCTGTGTCACCTGTGCCCATAACAAAACGGCCCCGGCAAAAGAACCGGTCGGGCTCCAGCATCCCCTGCCCATCCCCACCAGTCCCTGGTCGCACGTGGCGATGGATTTTATAAACCGATCTTCCCTTCCTCTGGTAACACCGTGATCTGGGTGGTTATGGATCGGTTTTCTAAAATGGCACATTTTGTCCCCTTGCCAGCTTACCCTCCGCCCACGTGCCTGGCCAACCAGTATTTTCTCCACATTTTTCGCTTACACGGGATGCCCCTGCAAATTGTCTCTGATCGTGGAGTCCAGTTTGTCTCCAAATTCTGGCAGGCCCTCTGTTCTCAACTACAAGTGAAGCTCGATTTCTCCTCGGCCTACTGTCACGGCACCCCCTGCTCCTCGGCCCGCGGCCCGCAGGGCACCCGTGACCCCTCCCGGGTGCCCCGGGGTCGG
>JAODAL010076909.1:0-13461 GCA_025379985.1 Phyllomedusa bahiana | reverse complement strand
AGATTTTTCCAGGTGAGCCCCGATTCTCCACTGTTTGGCCCCAAGAATAACCCCACTAAGGGCCTCAAGAATCACTCATGTGGGCTCCAAGAATCAACTCCACTGGTGGGCCCCAAGAATCAACTCCACTGGTGGGCCCCAAGAATCAACTTCACTGGTGGGCTCCAAGAACCAACTCCACTGGTGAAACCCAATAATTTACTCCACTGGTGAGCCCCAAGAATCAACACCACTGGTGGGCCCAAAGAATCTACTCCATTGGTGAGCACCAAGAATCTACTTCACTGGTGAGCCCCAAGAATAAACTCCACTGTTGGGCCCCAAGAATCAGCTCCACTGGTGGGCCTCAAGAATCACCTCCACTAGTGGGCCCCAAGAATCAGCTCTACTCATGGGCCCCAAGAACCAACTCCATTGGTGGTCCCCAAGATTCAACTCCACTGGTGGACGCCAAGACTCAGCTCCACTGATGGACCCTAGGAATCAACTCCACTGGTGACCCCAAGAACCAACTCCACTGGTGGGCCCCAAGAATCAATTCCACTGGTGGGCCCCAAGAATCAATTCCACTGGTGGGCCTCAAGAATCACCTCCACTGGTGGGCCCCAAGAATCAATTTCACTGGTGGGCCTCAAGACTCAACTCCAGTGCTGAGTCCCAAGAATCAACAGCACTGCTGGGCCCCAAGAATTAGCTCCACTGGTTTGCCCAAGAATCAACTCCAATGGTGGACCCCAAAAATCAACCCCACTGGTGGGCCCAAGAATCAGGAGCATGGGAGTAACCTCGGACCAAGGCATGGAGCGCGGAGTGTCCCATGACGGAGAGCCCTGTTCTAGAGGTTGATAGGAGATGTAATTTGTTTCTTGGGAGCTTTCAATGTTGTACTCCAGTAGGGGGTACTCCTTTTTTTATATTTTGCCCCCTGTCATGCTACCATGTATAAATATGTGAAAGGACAGAATATAGATCCCTCGTATGATCCTTTTACCTCTAGGCCTGTAATAACAGCAAGGGGTCATCCTATAAATCTAACGGGAAGAAGGTTTCACCATCAGCACAGAAGAGGATTCTTTGCTGTAAGAGCAGTGACACTATGGCGCTCTCTTCCACAAGAGGTTGTGATGGTGGATCCTTTACTGGAAGAGCGATGACACTATGTAGCTCGCTGCCACAAGAGGTTGTGATGGTGGAGTCATTGGACAAGTTCAAGAAAGGTTTAGATGTCTTTCTTACAAAAAATATAATATCATAGGTTATGGTTACTAGATTCTGGAGATAGGATTTGATCCAGGGATTATTCTGATGCCAAATTTGGAGTCGGGAAATAATTTATGGGACAAACGACCTCCGCCTAATGGTGGGTTTTGCCTTCCACTGGATCAACACTGTAAGATTATAGGTTGGACTCAATGGACCTTTATCCAAACTTTTCTACTATGTTACTATGTGACTATGTTTGTACCTCTGTCCATACGCTTACATTCAGGTTTGGTCCTGATGCAGACCACTACACGAAGATACTCAGTTAATTCCCGAAACTGTCAGCTTGTGCCCCGGCTCCTGTCTAAGATCCAACATAAAAGCAGCCGGAGATCAATGTAAACTTTTACAAGTCAGATGAAAAGCTCGGAAGGAGGACGTGGTTTATACAAACTCAAATACAAGGTAAACCTGCAGCCAGTGATCACACAGAGGGATTACACGCCAAGTGAGCAGGGCTAAAGCTTCGTGGGATTTGCTGTGAAGAATTAAAATGAAAAAATAGCAGACAAGGAGGCGCGCAGTAGTCCAATAAGTCATTACCCTGTCTGCCAAACCACATCCATGTTACTGGGAAGTTTGTAAACTTGCACAAGATTGAGGAGCAGAGGCAACACCATGGGGGAGTCCTACAAGCTGTAGAGCCACTCGTTTTAGCACAGTGTACCTGGAGAGATGTGACAGATGAATAGCAAGACACCTCATGAGTTAAGTTGGTGTAGAAACATGGGTGGGAGCTGTTAGTATGATGATTTACCAATATGAGGGTTTCCTTGTAGTGTGCGTTCCTGCAGGATGGGTGCCTTGTTAATTCAGGAAGCTTGGAGTCACGGAGACCTGGTGCTGTAGGGGCCTGGTCCTATGGAGTACATGGAAATCCCTTAAGAAGCATTTATGCTATCTATCATACATGAAAAAAACTTTGAGATTCTTAGTTCACACGTTTGATCAAAAAATGTTTAAGCCACCCACGGTTTACAACGTGATCTCAAGGTGGGTGGTCCTACGCTATCTTTACCTCTCAATAGAGCCAAATTCAGGCTTCTCATTGGGCCAACCGACCTCCATTATCCAGAGAGCAAAATAAAAAAACACCAACCTTATAAGCATACTGCACTGATATAACAACCTGTGGAGGTGCTTCACAGGCTGTTATATAAGTGCAGCTTGCAGGGTTGGTGTTTTTTTTATTTTTCTCTCTGGATAATGGAGGTCGGTTGGCCCAATGAGAAGCCTGAATTTGGCTCTATTGAGAGGTAAAGATAGCGTAGGACCACCCGACCTGAGATCACGTTGTAAGCCGTGGGTGGCTTCAACATTTTTTGATCAAAACGTGTGAACTAAGAATCTCAAAGTTTTTTTTTTATGGTACTATGGAGGACTCAGTGGGATGAAGAACTGGTAGTATGCAGGGTCTAGTGGTGTGGAGAGCCAGGAGTGGTAAGACCAGGGCAGAATTTAAGTACCACAATACTGTCAAATATATACAAGAATATAACTACTATAATACTGCTCCCTATGTACAAGAATATAACTACTATAATACTGCCCTTATAACTACTATAATACTGCCCCTATGTACAAGAATATAACTACTATAATACTGCTCCTATGTACAAGGATATAACTACTATAATACTGCCCCCTATGTACAAGAATATAACTACTATAATACTGCTCCTATGTACAGGAATATAACTACTATAATACTGCCCCTATGTACAAGAATATAACTACTATAATACTGCTCCTATGTACAAGAATATAACTACTATAATACTGACCCCTATGTACAAGAATATAACTACTATAATACTGTCCTATGTACAAGAATATAACTACTATAATACTGCTCCTATGTACAAGAATATAACTACTATAATACTGCCTCTTTGTACAAGAATATAACTACTATAATACTGCTCCCTATGTACAAGAATATAACTACTATAATACTGCTCCTATGTACAAGAATATAACTACTATAATACTGCCCTCTATGTACAAGAATATAACTACTATAATACTGCTCCTATGTACAAGAATATAACTACTATAATACTGCTCCCTATGTACAAGAATATAACTACTATAATACTGCTCCTATGTACAAGAATATAACTACTATAATACTACCCCTATGTACAAGAATATAACTACTATAATACTGCTCCTATGTACAAGAATATAACTATTATAATACTGCTCTCTATGTACAAGAATATAACTACTATAATACTGCTCCTATGTACAAGAATATAACTACTATAATACTGCTCCTATGTACAAGAATATAACTAATATACGGTGTGAACTGTAATCAGTTTTCTCCTTTTTACATTAGTTCTATCCGTTCTCCATACATCTCGAATCGCAGCAGTATAAGTGAGAATTTAAAAAATAAATACCGACTTTAGGAATCACAGATGAGCGAAAATAATAATTAAAAAATATGAAGATTTCCAATATCACTAAATCACAATTTATAATGGGAAACTGTGAGGATATATCGGGAGTTGTGGTCTATAAGGGATGATGCTCGGCTGCTGACCGCTGCTCTGTCCTGTATCGCTGGGGACTGATCTCCCTCTAGTGGCCGTATGTGGTAGAACTTTACTCCAGCCCAGAATACAGAAGTCGGGGACAATGGAAAGAAGACAAACAGGACCCGGTGACCTTCCTGCATGTTCTCATTGTCTCCTGCTTTATAGGCACACGCCGTTATAAGTCAACATGGCCACTTTGTGCATTGTTATAAAGAAGGAGATTACTGCAAATTGTCCTGTGTTTTCTTTCTTGTATAAACAGAAGTTACGTGAGTAAACTGATCCCGACATGAAAAATGAACGTACTGTCACTTTAAATGAAATATTTTTAGGTACACAAGTGCTGATGAATTTCAGAGATAAAACACACAGACACAGATGGTAGGACCTCAATGGAGCAATCGCCCACTTTTATTCACTACCCCCTCTCGGGCTGCACCATGCCAGAACAAACATTACGGGTGACATACATAAACTGGGCTCAGAGATCAGATGTGTGGTCATCTATGAAGGATCTGGTGGAGGCGATACTATTTCTACAAACAAATTCAGAGACTCCACAAATGTTTTCAGGACGTTTTTGTTGAAAACTGTCTTTTTCCACCTACTGCAGCGTTTTACATATTTACAGTTCAGTAAAGTTTTATGTTTTCTAAAGTCATATCCAATAAATATATTTCACAACGACAAGCAAAAAGGTAACAATTTTTTGACCTTTTGACTTTCAGGGTCCATATCTCACCATCCACTATAGCTTTGAACAGGGCCGTTCCTAGGGGCGGGAGAATACCCGGGGCGCGGAGGCTCCGCTCACCCAGGTGGGGGGGGAGGGGGCGCCGAGTACGCCAGCCCGCCTCGCCTGCCCGGAGCTTAACCCCATTCAGCAGCTGCACACTCGCTGTGCAGCTGCTGGTACATGGAGGAGGCAGGACGGATTGTTACCATCCTGCCTTCTCCCCTGTATGAATCAGCGTTGCAGGGGGCACACGGCTTTCAACACATCCCCTGCAACGCTGGATCTCCTCGGTCGGCAGACTCTACTGGGCCAGGAGATCCCTGGGAGCTGTGTGACGGTATAAGTGGCGTGATGACGTCATGCCGCTTACACTGCTCAGCAGCTCTCGGACCTGGGTGCAGGGACCGTGGGAACGTGGCGCGGTGAGTATCTACCTCCAACCCTATCCCTTACGACAACAATAACCCTGGGGCAAATTAGGGTAGGGTTGGAGTTAGGGTCAGTGTTTGAGTTAGGGTTAGAATTAGGTTCAGGGTTGCATTAGTGTTAGGGCTAAAGTCAGGGTTAGGGATGGAATATTTCTAATTCCAATCCTAACCTTAATATCAGCCATAACCCTGGAGCTATGGTTAGTGTTGCAGTTGGGTTAGGGTTGGAGTTAGTGTAAGGATTGCAGTCACACAGTGTAACCCTAGGATTAGGATTTGGGTTAGGGCTAGAGTTAGGTTTAGGGCTGGAATCTATCTTACTTCTACCCTGGTTCTGAATTAATTGAGGGATCTGATCTGGTCTATGATGGCATCTATGTTGGGAAGTGTATCAGTCCCTCCTGCAGCAAAACAACCACACAACATGATGCTGCCACCCCCGTCTTTCACAGTTGGGATGGTATTTTTAGGCTTCCAAGTTTCTCCCTTTTTCCTGCAAACGTAACAATGGTCATTATGGCCAAACAGTTAAATTTTAGTTTCGTCAGACCACAGGACAAGTCTCCAAAAATGTAGGTCTTTGTTCCTGTGCATTTGTAAACATTAATCTGGCTTTTATATGTTTCTTTTGGAGTAATGGCTTCTCCCTGGCAGAGTGGCTTTTATGCCCATGTTGATACAATACTCGTTTCACTGTGGATAATAACACAATCTTACCAGCTTCCACCAGCATCTTTACAAAGTAATTTGCTTTTGTTCTTGGGTTGATCTGCACATGTCGGACACAAGCACATTCATCTCTGAGACACAGAACCCGTCCCCTTCCTGAGCGGTATGATGACTGGACATTCCCATCTTGTTTGTACTTGCATACAATTGTTTGTACACATGAATGAGGCACCTTCAGGTATCTGGAAATTTCACCCAAGGATGACCCAGACTTGTGCAAGCCCACAATTCTCTCCCTGATATCTTGGCTGATTTCTTTAGACTTTCTCATGATGTTACACACAGAAGCAGTGTGTTTCTGGTGTGCTTTAAAATGTATCCACAGCTGTGTCTCTAATTAGCTCAGATGTTTCCAATAAACCTATCAGTAGCTTCCAAAGACCTGACATCATCATATGGGCTGTCCCAAATTGTTTCCAGGCATACTAATCCCAGTGTATGGAAACTTTCATTTTGTAGAAAGTAATAAAAATGCCTTAAAAATTCTCTCTCATTATTGTGGCATTTGGCAAATAGAAATAATTTTGGTTCCTAATTGACCTAAAACGGGGAAGGTTTATTCTGATTTCATGTCAGAGAGTGAGAAAAACCTGCAGATGGGGCTTTTTATATAGTGTATGGAAACTTCTGGTTTCAACTGTATATATTTCCTATAGCATTCTTTTCAAAGATAGAAAACTTTATCCTATAGTATCTTTTGGATACGGTGATAAGTAGACCTATTGTGATGTAATTTCATCCTATTTGTAGGAGATTCCCTTCCTGTTTTTCTATTAATCCTTGTTTTTTAACCATTGTCCTTTCTGTTCTGTCTTTTCTTGTAGTAACATCAGTATAAGTAAGGTCAGATGACCGAAGCCTCCCTGTCTCTGTCCCTATTCCCCATGGAGCGCACTTCAGATATGTAATAAAGCTACTGTAATCAATATTCCCTACATCTGTCTTCCATGCTTTGCTGTTGTTCAACTTCTATGATAATAAATGATAATAAAGGGAATGTGTTATCAAAAATGACTTATTGTTTAACTCACGTTTTTATGTTAAACACATTTTTTAAGAATTTTTGGTTATATATTTTATTTTATTTTCCATATCACTTTCAATATTTTTTTTAATAATTCTTAAGTCCTGCAGTTTTCACTTTGGCCACTAGGCCTAATAATTGTCTGACACTTCCTGTCCTGTACAGAAAGATTCTCAGTAGTCTGCTCATTATCAGCACAAAGAGGTTCAAACTGAAATGAAACACCAGTGTGAATAGATAACACAGGATCCACCAGTCACAAGAGGAGATGTCACAGTTCACCCTTTCACCTCCCTGCACAGTGACTTCTTCCCAGGTCACAGAGCAGGACTAGAAAACTCTCCTATAGAAGTCAATGGGACTAAGTCAGTCTTAAGTCTCCTATGTGCATGAAACTACTGTAAAGCATCTATCTGACTGCTGTAAAAGCAGTGCAAACAAGGCTTAGTGGCCAAAGTGAAAACGGCAAGACTTAAGAATTATTAAAAAAAAGTGGTATGAAAAATAAAAAAAATACAAAAATTCCTCAAAAAATGTGTTTAACATAAAAACGGGACTTAAACAATGATTCATTTTTTGATGACACATTCCCCTTAAGCCTTCTGCAACAAGCACCCACTTCATACAGAGCAATAGAGCGCTGTGCTTCATTCCTATATTGCTTTGTGTACGTTGCGTCTTGATGCAAAATTTTTCCAGTATCTGAATTAATATAGAATTTACGCTTTGAATGCAGAATGAAGATTTGCAGCTCTTTTCCTCAGAATGAATGTTGATTCTCCCTGGAGGGCACGGTCCTTCATCGGTGGCTCTCTGCCGCCCTCTTGTGGTCGCAGTGCATACAGGCTGCTTGCTCAGTACAATGGGCCATCAGAAGAGTAAAAAAACCTCATTGTGTCCGGGTTTATAGACACACGCTGTCTGCAGGATTCCTAAGATCATGAGCCAGGAATATGGAGGATTATTTAATTTTGGGATTTTCTTCCATTGTAAAGAGCAGGGTCACAAGGGCAGCACCATTCTTCTGTCTGATTTTATGGGCATGTTGTGTACTGGCAAAGTGCTGCCGCCCGAGGTGAGAGATGGGAGATGTAGTCACGATGGGGTGAGGGGAATAAAAGGACCTGTAGCCCTGTATTACTGGTCCTGCAACATTGCACAAAATTGTCCAGTACAGGTTGAACCCACAGAGATCACCCCTGCGTGCTCCATACATAACAGCAGAGACCTGGACTCCCGGGATAGGGATGTAATTCTACCGCTGTATAAAGCATTGGTGCGGCCTCGCGTGAAATATGCTGCTCAGTTCTGGGCCCCAGTTTATAGAAAGGATGTAATTGTGCTGGAGAGAGTGCAAAGACGAGCAACCAAACTTATAAGGTGAATGCATAATCTTGGTTAAAAGAATTAGGGCATGTTCACATGGCGTGTTGGATCCGTTTTCCATGTAATGAAAAACGCATTGGAAACTGCATCCAAACTGCCCCAAAAAAGCGTATCCAAAAACTCATCTGCAAATGCGTTTTTGGATACGTTCTGCATGCATTTTTCAATGCGTTTTCTTTCAAATCACAGACATTCAAATTTTAATCCAATGCGTTTTTCGGATGCGAAAAGCGCATCCAACACGTACCCAAAAGTATGTTGCGTTTTTGCATCCATTTTTCAGGCTCCAAAAACGCACTCCATTGTTTCCTGTGGGTATTTCACTTGCGTAAACCGCAAGTAGAATTGACATCACAATTCTCTAGACGGATCCGAAAAACGCATCGAAAAGACACAAGTAAACGTGCACCGTTTCAATGTCAATCAAACTGCTCATTGCTAGATGCATTTTTTGGGTCCGTTTTCAGTCCGAAAAGTGGATCCAAAAACGGATCTGAAAACCGCTGTGTGAACATACCCTTAAACTTAGCAGATAAGTCCAAAAAGAGTGTGGACCCGGCGCACTTGTGAAAAGAGGAAGCAATGCCTCGTAGGGAATGGATAAAAAGAGGTTATCTTTATTCCTAAAACTGCAGATATCTATCACCTTCGCAGTATTAAAAACAATGGATAACAAAACACATATAATTTGACGCGTTTCGTGCAGAAAACCCGCGCTTCCTCAGAAGTACCAGAAGGTACCTCTTTTCACAAGTGCGCCGGGTCCACACTCTTTTTGGAATTATCTGCTGTCTTGTGCCGAGCGCTCTGTCTGGGCGCTTGAGATTTGGAGACCCACGACTCCCGTGTTTAAGGGCAACGGATACAACAGCCCTGTACGCGCTTAAGAGTGTTGTGCCTCGTTATTAGAGCACAACCTCTAAAGGTGAGCCTGTAATTTACTGATCGTAATACCTCTTGTTTTACATTTTACACTATTGTGCGCCCCCTCCTTTTCCTTCTTCCTTTATGCCTACCCTTAAACTTATTTAGTCTTGAGAAAATACGGCTCCGGGAGACATGATCAATTTATAGTATATAAGTGGCCCCTACATTAGCCCTACTTGCTTAGGGCAAAGAAATGCCCTGTCCTGGCCCTGTTTGCACCCTTCCAAATCATCCTTAACTTTGCTGCCCTGTTAATCCACCTCTCCTCTTTGCCAGTCCCTTGCCCGATAAATACATTTTAAAATGAACAGGTTCCCAAAAGTGTTGTCTCAGAATGGAGAGCTGGTTGGGTTTGCACACGACTCTCCATTCTGTTCTATGGGACTTCCCAGTACAGGGGAGCGCTGTGTTCTCTCCATACTGTTCTATGAGAGTTCCCAGTACAGGGGAGTGCTGTGTTCTCTCCATTCTGCTCTATGGGTGTTCCCAGTTCAGGGGAGCGCTGTTTTCTCCATTCTTTTCTATGGGATCTCCCAGTACAGGGGAGCGCTGTGTTCTCTCCATTCTGTTCTATGGGAGTTCCCAGTACAGGGAGCGCTGTGTTCTCTCCATTCTGTTCTATGGGAGTTCCCAGTACAGGGGAGTGCTGTGTTCTCCATTCTGTTCTATGGGACTTCTCAGTACAGGGGAGCGCTGTGTTCTCTACATTCTGTTCTATGGGAGTTCCCAGTACAGGGGAGTGTTGTGTTCTCCATTCTGTTCTATGGGACATCCCAGTGGGGTGTTTGGCATCCCATAGAACAAAATGAAGAGTTGTTCGTAAAACCCCTTCAAAAAAGGCAACGTGACATGCCCTCCGTCTGGAGAAAAAAAGAATTCAATCTCCAGAGGAGAAATTCACCATGAGAATTGTGAATCTGTGGAATAGCCGCCTGAGGAGCTGGTCACAGCAGGAACAGATGAGGGTTTTAAGAACGGCTTAGATATCCACTTACTACTAAATTATATTAATACTTATGTAGCCGCATAAAATGTATCGATCCAGTATGATGACAACTTTGGGATCAGGAATTTTTCTTTAGAGCAGATTGGTTCTTGCCTTATGGGTTCCAAAGTCTTCATCAGTAGAGAAAACCAAGCAAAAAAACTTCCCCAAACCCCCCTTCCTTCACCAAAATCTTTCCCCTCTTGGGTTTTGAATTTGGTGGACTATGTCTTTTTTCATCTTACAGTTCTGTGTAGACTTCTGAGTTACCCCCCTTGGAGTTAAAATCTATACATAGGGGCAGAACAAGACATTTTGGTGCCCTAGGCAAAAACTTTTTTTCCCAAAGGTTAAAACGCATTATGGTTGCCCCCCCAAGGGATTGGAGGGGACTGGGGTGTCTAAAAAGGGGTTGTCAGCTGGAAAGAAAACCCCCCTGTAGTTGCTAAACGGCAGTGGGGGAGGTCTCCAAACAAAGATGCCAATGTTGTCTGTGGGGACTATTGCCTCTACAGGCCAGCCCTTTTGGGTTTGTCAAATTGTCACCTGCTCGCTGAAATTAAGTTCGTGGCCAATAAAAGAGGGCCCTTGAATTTGTACTGGGAGGTAGAGGGGGGGAACTCTACCCCTTCGGGCGGTATCGGAGCCATTTGCTCTGGTCCATCTTTTGATCAAATTTTGACTCCGTATTGATCTAAAAAACCCCCCTTTGGTCATGAGAGCCCGTGGGGGTCGAAAAATGTGGGACGTTCATGATGATACAAAAGGGTAAAATAGGGTTTGTGGGGAGCACCGCTCTCTGTGGGGTCGCCCTTCTGGGGGTGAGTGTCCGTTGTTTATTTGGTGCAAAATTGCGGGATATTTGGGGGAGTTTACTTTTGCTTCTACCTGGTGGCACCTAATAATTTTGATATGTGTGGGAGTTTCAACATCTAACATATATTGAATCGGAGTTTATTGAGTAACAAGTCATATGATATTTTAAAAATTGTAAATTAAAGTTTTAATTTTATTTTCCCCACATAATTATCTTACTCCTTTTTTTAGTTTTTCTTTCTTGTTGGGTTTGGAGTAAAATGCCTGATTGTGGGTACTTCGGAATGGGGTTTTTTTGAGAGGAAGGACCCCAACCCCCGTACACCAAGAACCACAAGGAACCACCAAAGATTATCCTAGAGACACAGACAATCAGAATTGGGAGAGGGACCCCAAATTGCAATACATAGGACATTTGTGTTTTAAAAACTTGCTGTAAAAATTGAGGTCTTTATTCTTTTTGGGGAAAAAATTTTTAAATTACTGAATTAGGCGTTTTTAACGGATACAAGGGTATTCAATTCTCCCTGGGTGGACAAACTAGGGAAAAAATGATCATTGGGTCCGACTTTTTTTTAACAAAGGATGTAAAATATATAATTTTTTCCTTTTTTGTGTAGGCCAGAAACAGGCAATGTATTTTTTTGGGGAGTCCCCGGGTTGGCCCCAAGATTTGCTGACTGGTTTAAAATGTAAACCCTTTTTCAACTAACATGACGGCCTGACATTTTTACAATTTGGGTCCCCTTTTTATTAAAAGGCTTGGTTAGGCTGGAAAAAGACCACTTCGAGCTTACATTTAAAAATTTTTACATGTTCCGTTGAGTCCGGCGTTTAGGGCCCCGAGCATTGTCTAGAGGATACAAATTTAATTAGAGTGTGGGCTTTTAAAATTTTACAATGTATCAGTCTGAATTCCGGCGTTTATCCGAGATTGTCTAGCTGGATAAAGATCCACTTTCAGGGGGCAATAACTATTACAAGTATCAGTCTGGAGTCCGGAGTTTTTCCAGAAAATTGTTTTAAATGAAAAAATTGTATCCATTTTTCAAATAAAAGAATAGCTTGTACATTTTTATAGTTGGAGCCAGGCTGTTAATAAACAGAGCATTTTCCCGACAAATGCAAAAAATCCATTTAGCTGTGACAAGCACTTGCTATGCACAGATTTGTTGTTTCCGTGTAAGCGGAGTGTTTATTCACTGCACAAAATTGATGGCACATGGCTGCAAAAAAAAAATTTTATGTGGTCTGCGTATTGTATTTAACGCCGTGTTGCACTGTGACCACATTCACTCCATTAGCTCAATGCTTTTTAAAACAGGCGGTGATGTGATCTTTTGCAGCAACAAACATCATGTGTTTAATGTCATTATGTAGCCCTGGCCTAAAACTTTGATCAGATTGTTTAAAGGTTTCGTCATGTCCCCAAATCTGCCCGGGTTTTCAGAGTTTGTATCCCATGGGTGTGCCTGTTATCCTTCCATAGTCCCTTGGTTTTGGGTGTGGGGCCTCTAAAACCCTGTTTATGCCCTCTACAGGGATATAAATGGAAACTGACTAGTAAATTGATTTTTTATGATTAAAGCTGAAATCAAAGCGTAGGTCACTTACGAAAAAAATTGTGCCCCCCTTTCTGCATCTTTTATTCATTTTTCAAAAGGTGGGAAAACAAGGGGAAATGGGCCCCTCTTTCAGTTCTAGGGCTCTGTGGGGTCAAGAAGGTCGGACCCTACCATCAGTAACTGTCCATACCTTGCTATCATGGAATAAAATGACATGGTTGCATGCAAAAGCCATAAAGGGGATTATAGATTCTTAGAGCTATTTTTAAAATAATGTGGGAATGTTTTAAAAAAGTAAATTTTTGCTCCCTAAAGGTGGCAGGGCAAAAGAATTATTGTTTAATACTAGCTTGCGCGCCCAAAAACAGGGGGGGGTTTGGAGCTTGTTTGAAAGCTTTGGTTAATCATAATGGTGAATTTTTAAAACTGCAAAAATTTGTGGATTAGTTTGTTTCCAACACCCTCATTTACAGTGAATTTTTGAGTATATTAGTACATAAAACCACCTTCGGGGTCCAAACATGTCAAATTTGGGGTTGGGTTAAGGGACAGGGTTTAAATTTAAAGTTTCGGGTTTTCCCGCTCTTTCCAACAAAGTTTGGGTATTTTAGCCGTGGACAGTGCATTGTCTTGCTGGAAATCCCCCTTGCCCCAGGGAGACAATCAGCAGGTATGGGTGTATGTGATCTGCAAGGATGGACTCATACCCAAATTGGGTGAGAGAGCCTTCCACAAGGGTAAGTGGCCCAGAGAAGGCCACGAAAACATCCCCCAGACCATACTGCCACCACCAGCTTCTGTTCTTCCAGCAATGGTTGCAGGGTGTTTGTTCACTGATGCTTCTTGCCTGACACATCAACATCCATCAGTTTGATGAAGCAGAGAACGTGATTCAAAGGAGACCCATTATTATCAATTAGTGGGTGTCCAATTCCGATATTGTCATATAATCAAAGCCATTCCTGCCATTGCAGCTTGGTCAACAAAGGTGCAGACACATCCCTCTGGTAGGAGGCCTTATAGGCAGTAGGGTTAGCAGAGGTGCAGTGACTTTTC
>JAODAL010076908.1:0-13461 GCA_025379985.1 Phyllomedusa bahiana | reverse complement strand
GAAGTCACCCGCCTGTGCCGAGAAGAGGAAGAGAAGCGCGGGGGAGGGGGAAAAGGGGGAAGCGGGGTAAGTAAAACACCTAACCTCCCTAAACCCTACCTAGGGGGACTTTACCTCCTTTAAGCCGCCAGGGGGACCATACCTCCTAAATGACCATACCTCCAAAAACCTACCTACGGGACCTAACCTGCCTAAAATGACCTAACCTGCCTATAAACCTGTCTGGGGGGGCCCTAACCTGCCTTAACCCCATGCTAGGGGGCAATTACCGCCTAAGCCCCCCTAGGGGACATATCGCTGCCTATACCTGCCTAAACCCTATACCTGCCTAAACCCCTGCCAGGGGGGACATTAAACTCCTATACATCCCTATAACCTGCCTAGGGGGGACTTAAACTGCCTAAACCAGCCTATATCTGCCTAGGGGGACAAAACTGCCAACATCCTTTCGCCTATGGGGACATTTACCTGCTATGGGGGAATTAAACTCCCAATCTCCCTATGAAATTTTATTGGTACTATTTTTTTTTTTAAAATTTCACCATAGCCGCTGCGTTTTCCACCAAGGCAAAAATCGATCAATAATTTTTCCCCGGTTTTTGGCAAAAGTAGGGGCCCAGCTTATTCTCGGGTCGGCTTTACTTGATAAATATTTAAAAATAATTTTATTGCCTACTGAATGCTGTTAGGGCTTATTTTTGCAGGGCTTTCGTGTTAGGGGGCGATTTCTGAGTAAATCAACCTTTTGTTTACTTTATATTTATTTTTTTGGGGGAGGCAAGGTGCCAACGTACCATACAGATTAAATTAAAATGTGATATTGTGATGTTTTGGACTTTTATTACTGCACAATACCTACTTTGTTAATTTTTTATATGATAAATGGGGAAAGGGATTTTTTTATTTTTATGAATTTTTTAAGAATCTTATTCTACATTTTGTTACTTTTATTCTCACTAGAGTGTGAACCTGCAATCACTTGATTGCCTTTAACACATGCTGCAATTATAATATATTGCAGTGTTGTCAGTTTACCACTTTCCTATTGTTATAGGGTTATTAAGGTGGGCTGTATGTAGGTCTTCATTAGGCCTCTGGCTGCCATGCAAAATATTCAACACCTTGAGATTGTGCTATGGGGCATCATCAGGTGACAAAGTGAATCACCCTTTAATGGCTTAAACTTCACAAACCTACAACTAGGGGTTTAAACAGTCAAGTTCTGCTGTTATCTCTAGCCATGGGTATGAATGGTGGGTGTCATCTGTGTATACAGTAAACTACTGCTTCTACATCTTGATGTTAATATACACTATTCACAAAAAGTTAGGGATATTTGGTTTTGGTTGACATTTCAGGATGAACATAACATTTCTTGATTTTTTTTTTAATGAACTAAATGAGACCCTCACTACATTGATCAACATACCCGCCACTCTAGGCTTTTAAACGGGTGCTTTTAAACGGGGGCCACTGAATTAAGGTCCCCAGGGGTCTCCGCAGGTTTTCATCAAAGGTATTGAAAACTGGGGAGTCACAGAAAGACAAAGAAGTGGAGTCCCTTGGGGGCACATACACTGATGACCGCTTTATTGTAAAGAATGGCCTAGGAAACCGGATGATGAATGCCGCACAACCCCAGATATATTTAAGGGAGGATAGAGGCAAATAATTGTCCCCAATCATTTGTTAGTGAAAATTCAGAGAACAACTTATTATGGCCATTTTATGATATTTTTTCTAGCATTTTTCCCTTTGCAGGATCCATCTTTAATTTTTAGTTTTCCCTGAGCTATTGAGTGGAGACTAGCTGTTATGATGTCTCCCACATACTGCAAATGCACAAAAAAGAACGCCCTGATCCCCTCATAGCAGCAATATGAAGAAAATTATATAGGACTACTGTAAACTGTGAATTACATAACATGGTGAGATGTAACACTTACTAGAGCTTTCATCAGCATCTCTGTGCATTTCTTTGTCTGTCTCACTCTACAGCATATACCTTCCTCTCCATATACTTTTCTGAGATGAAAGAAGAGTTTTGGAGATGGAAGGGGATTGGTAGAAAGGAGCATTTTTCTCTAATAACATATATTACAATAATTTTTATATTCATTTGTTTGTTTTTAACGTTAGTGACCATTTTTGTTGATCATACCACAGCTAGTTCTTAGAAATCCATCATAAACACGAATACTTGGCCAAGCATTCATGTTTATTTAATTGTGGTCCAACACACTTGATCCCTCTTTTCCCTCTGATCTGCCATCAGGGAAGAGTTGTGAGACACCCACACACAATAGATTGTTGTACAATCCCAAGTTTAGTCTTATGTGTATGGATACCCTTAGTGTACATGACCACCATCAATACCATTAATGTGATATTATTATGAAACATGAAAAATAGATACAGATTGTTTGCCTGGTAGTTAAACTAGTAAATTCACACTTATTTCTTTTTCTTTTGTGATTTGAAGCCTCTTATGAAGCTTTCTTGTAGTGACACACATACTATAGAGACAATAATACTTGGACTTGGCACCATTGTTGTCCTCAATAAGCCTTTGGTCGATCTTCAGGAGTCATTGATGCTTTCATTTCATTAGAGGTACATGGAGGTGACAAACTTCACCATCAATGAGTTTGTTCTTCTTGGCTTCTATGAGCTTCCAGGCTTCCAGTTAGCTTTATTTTTCATATTTCTGGTCATCTACGTCACAAGTGTGGTTGGAAATTCATTAACAATTGGTCTGTTCTGCTTGGATTATCGTTTTCACAGTCCCATGTATATATTCTTATGTAACATGTCTATATTGGATATGTCCTTCACCTCAATGGTTCTTCCCAAGTTATTGGTCATATGTCTAACTGGAAATAATATAATCTCTTACTATGGTTGTTTCTCTCAGGTATTCTTTTTTGTTTTGCTTATTGTGTCAGAGTACGTCATCCTGACGGCCATGGCTTATGATTGTTATGTGGCCGGCCATATGTCATCCTTTACGATATTCTTATTTCATGAGTCTTAAACTCTGTTTCTAGATGTCGTGGACATCTTGGAGGATAGGAGTCCTTGAGGGCATTCTTTACGTCATTTTAATATCATCTTGTACATTTTGTGATTCAAAGAGAGTAGACCATCTCTTTTGTGAGTTGAAGCCTCTTATGAAGCTTTCTTGTAGTGACACACATACTATAGAGACAATAATACTTGGACTTGGCACCTTTGTTGGTTTTGTCCCTTCAGCCATGACTTTGGTGTCATACATGTATATTATCTTAACAATTTTGAAGATGCTTTCTAAAGAAGGAAGACACAAAACGTTCTCTAACTGCTCCTCACATCTTACAGTCATCCTCTTGTTTTATGGAACCGTCCTTGGTATGTACATGAGGCAAAAGTCCAGCTACTCCATGGAGCAGGACAAGCTGTTTGCCATTTTATATGCAGGAGTGATTCCAATGCTCAACCCTATTATTTACAGCCTGAAAAATCAAGAGGTGAAGAAAGCTCTGAGGAGAATAAAGAAATGGTTCAACCAAAAAGTATTTTAAAAGTAATGTAAATAAATGGAATTAAGACCAACATTCAAAGCAATTTTTTAGCAGGCAAAACCAATCCTTTATCAAATCCTTTATTCTTTATCTACATCCGTTGAACAAGTGACTGTATTATATTTCCCAATCAATTACTCAAATTGTCCAAGATTAAAAACCATAAAAACTATTGATCAAAGCGTTTTCTTAAAGAGGATAGCCAGTTAGTATTAAAGGGATTGTCTGGTTCCTAAAAAAAATTAGTAGTAAACTTCTGGAGCCCCAATAAAATGCCTATACTCACCATCCTGCGCTTCTCCGTTCCAGTTCTAGGTCTCTCTGGCAATCTTTTTACCTTGTTCTTCTTCCGAATGGGGAAATCACCGCTGCAGCTTCTGATTGGCTATAGCGGTCACGTGCCTTTCATTTACATCACCATTCGGAAATGAACAGCTCCTAACGGTGAAGTAAGTAGAGACACGTGACTGCTGGAGACAGGCTTGCATTGGCTCACAGGGGGAAAAAAAAGAAACACTTGGTGGGCTACTGGGTTTGGAGGGACCCTAGGCATGGTGGACTCCTGGGCATGACAGTCCTGGGGCTGCTTTTTAGGGAGAAAGGCAGAGAAAGAGAAGCATGTGCAGTATGTACAGTGATATAAATTAGCTGTAAGGTGGGCCCCAAAAATCAAATCTACTGGTGGGCCCAAAGAATCAACTTCACTGGTAAGCCCAAATAGTCAACTTCACTGGTGGGCTCCAGGCACCCCAGTCTGACACTGGCTACATCCAATCAGTGACTGCAGCTGTGACATCCCCAATCACAAGAAGAACAAGGTAAGCAGAAAACTGGAGAGACTTAACGCTGAAATGGAGGAGTGGAGGAAGGTCAGTATAGTTTTTTTTTTCAATGGAGCCCCAAGAGCTCAGCATTATTTTTTTTAGGAACCAGACAACCTCTTTAACTGGGAATATGGATGCTCGAGAAGGCCTATTACTTCAGACTGGAAAACCTTTAAAGATAGCAACTCTTCTTATAAAGCGCCTGGTTTGTCTGTTTAATATATTAATAGCTCTTTCAGTTCAAGGGGTAATAATATATTATTACTATAGTATCACTTCCTGTGACAATAAAAGTCAAGAATCAGACCTCCTTCTCCTCATTGGTAGTTCCTGGACTAATCAGAGAGAAAAGAGGCTTATTAAAGAAGGATTATAATTGAAGGCATGACATGACTAAAAATAATGGTTAACAACAACACCTGTGACAGGTTCTGAGTAATTAATCAATACCTTCATGCAATCTTGAAGAGTTTGCATAATCTTTCCATTTTCTGAACTGATTTATTGCCTATGGAAAATTGGTATTTTTATTTTAGATACAATTTAAGGAGGCTCCTCTTTGAACACCCCATCTCCACATGACCTAACTGAGTAAATGGGGTTGAGAAAGGATGTGGTTTTCCTAAGGGTATGTTTACAGGTGAGGTTTTTCCTATCCTAAAAATCCAATGTGTAACGCTTGGCAGCAATCCTTTGCTGATGATTTTTATCTTTGCCTTTGATTTGGATTGGGTTAGCTCCATATTAATGGGGTTAGCCCATATTACACCTTCCAAAGCGGAAACTGAGAAGGATCAGCTTCAAAGAATGAACATGTCCACTCTCTTTTATCCGCACTATGGATTTGAAATTTATGGTGTAGAAAATCCGTGCTGTAGTTCACAATGTTCAAGTGAATGGGAGTCGGTTTGCACAAGAGTTTTAACGTGGAATTTGATGCAGATTGTATATTGAATTCTGTGTTCAAATCCATTTTGTGAATTTACCCAGATGCCCTCTTATTTGAAGCTATATTTACAAGCAGATTCTATGTCACAAAAGATTTTCCTTAAATACGGTGTCGGACTGGGGTGCCCTGGGCCCTCCAGTGGAATTTCATTCTGGGGGGCCACCTGTGCACTTGATCCTGAGGCCCACCAGTGGAATTGCTATTTGCCTCTTTCTATGCCTTTCTGCCTCTCCCACGGATGTATATGCAAGAAACTCTAGGTCTGCCAAGCTCGGGGGCCACCGGGGTTTCCCCTGTTACCTTGTGGGCCACTACGAGTCTGCGTGAATGTGTTTTGCAATAACATCTCTGTTGCACTTAAATTAGGAAGAATACAAAGCTTAAATCTTGTTTCTTTATTCAGATTTATTCAGCTTCTTGCTTTTTGGGTCATTGTCGTTTTCTATATCATTATATAAGGGCATGCTTTACTGTACAAGCAGTGGAACAATGGAACTCACTGACACATTATGTCATCATGGTTAATACTTTGAAAGTAATGAGGGATCTGGATGTCTTGCTTGAAAGTAATATCAAAAATTAAATATGCTGGATTATTAGAGAAGAACCATTGTACCAGGAATTTAATTTAATATATATTCAAAGTCACAAAGGAATTTTTCTACCAAGATGAGGAATATTGGATTTTCCTAATGTGGGTTATTTTGTATTTTTCTGGATCTACCCCTGAACCTAAAAGATTAAACTAGATGGACTTGAGCCTCCTGTAATGAACAAATTACCAGACATTCTCACAAAAATGTATGGGGAGTCTACCATACTCATGCTTCCCTCAAAAGGTACAATTCTAGGCCCTGAAGCAGCAGTGTTGTCAGACAATCCCCATCATATTTGGCTGTAGATATGTTGCCCAATTGAGGAACTGCTGCAATTGCTCTCTGCCGTACATAATAGCACCTGTTCTTCATTCTACTCACTCTTCACCTACCTTTTCACAGAACATTTGGCCACATTTATTAATGCTGTCTTAAACTAGGGCAGCTTAAAATTAGACAAAACGTGCTAAATTTATAACAGTCAAAAAAAAATTTTTTAAGACCCTCGGTTCACATATTTTGATCAAAAGATGTTTAAGCTGCCCACGACTTTCAACGTGATCTCAAAATCGGGCAGTCCTACACTATCCTTATCTCTCAATAGAGCCAATTCACGGCCTCTCAAAGCCACAGTATCAAGACATGTCTGTCACTTTTTTCTTGTTATCTCTTTCAGAATTCTGGCTCATTTAGCTTAGTAAACATAAATGTTGGTTTTGAACACCTTATTGCTCTCCCACTTTTGTACTCTTTCTTATTGTGGAGACATGGATGTTGAAGTTTTCTGCAGTAATTTTGGAAAACTAGTCCTAAGAAGATTCAACGCTTTTCCACCAATAGGTTATCACACCTAAGGTTTTTTGATGGGTTATCAGTTATTTAGGAATTGCATCTCTCTCCAAACAGAAATATTTAATTTTCTTTCACAACCTCAAAAAAGCAGAGAATATAAAAAAAGGAAAGATGAATGCTTAAGGCTGCTAAAGGTGGTAACACCAGTAATTAAAGGGTTGTCCCATCTGGCTGTTTACACTCTTAACAACCTCTTCAGGGTCACACTTCTGGTGCACACTGTGGGCAGGTCTACAGCAGTCACTGGCATTTCAGCTGTGCTAGCTCCTATTCCTAGCTTACCTATCAGTGGAACGTTGGTGATGGAGGGATTGATAAAAAACAATGACACTGTCCAAGGATGTCTGGCTATAAATGTGAAAAGAGCTATATTTGTTACTAGAAGACGCTTCTAGGATGAATGAAAAACTTACATGCTACCAGGACACACTGTTACATGCTGAATGGCTCTGAGTTGTCTTTGATGTAATTCTACATAAAGTTGCTCTACAGACCTTGCATGATGGCACAATGCTGCTTCCAGGTCAGTAATTCTAAGGGTTAAAGTTTTTCTTAGTAAAAAGATAACTACAGAGAGTGAGACGCAAGCTCCATCCTGCTGAAAAGACACAGCAGATAATGATGTCACCAGTCTGACCACTGTTACAGTCAAGAGAGATAGGTAAAGTAAAGTAAACCAACTGCTAGAGTACGGGTTAATGGCTGCGATTTTAGCCCGTTCTCCCTGGGGCATGGTACCCAGCAGGGATGTTGACTATTGCTGCTGCTATTTGGACTGATTATGAAGCCTTTGTCCTACATGATTAATGCTAATGAGAATATCGAGGGATGGGAAGTAACTGGTATTACTGAAAAATCTTGTTGTATGTAGATGACATGTTAATGTAATCCACAATTGGCGCTAGAGGCCCTACTCAATATGATTAATGAGTTTGGCAGTTTTTCAGTGCTTAGGGGTAACTGGGCAAAAAACAGCCTTTTTGTAATTGATGACATTACTGCTAGATCTTCCCTTAGGGTAGTGAACAATTGTACTTATTTTGGGGTGGTTATCGATAAGGATGTTCAACAATTTACAACCTTGAACATCACGCCAGTTGTTCAGCAAATCACCTTTAAACTCAAGGCCTGGCTGGATCTTCCTCTCTCCCTAATAGGGATGATAAACATCTTTAAAATGGTGTTCCTTCCAAAACTTTTATATCTTTACAGCGCAGTTCCGCATTCTATCCCTAAATCTCACTTTCAATCTCTGGATCAGATCATTTTCTCTTTTCTTTGGGGCGGGCAAGCACCTCGACTGAGTAGAGACACGTTGAAGGCACTGTGCAAGAGGGGGGTCTGGCAATGCCTGATCTTCACTATTATTATCATCTGTAAGTTCTTTTAATGTGTAATGTCTGTATGTATAAACTCTAAATTGTAAAGTGCTGCGGAATATGTTGGCGCTATATAAAGATTATTATTATGTGGTCATACTACTTCATTTTGTATCTTGGTGGATTAGGGTAGACCGCGGTAACCCTGCGGGGTTTTCGGAGGGGGCCTGGGGGGTTCTTAGAACCCCTTGGTAATTTTGGTTTATCGGGAGGGTGGATATCAGTTTTCCCACTACACTAAGCTTATGAAAGCTACAGTGGGAGTATGAAAATCCTTTGTCCAGTTGTATCGGCGGCAGGAAACAAAGACCTCATGGTCCCTATATATTCCACTATGGAGAAACCCTAAACTACCTGGTTTCTATTTTTTACAAGATTTGGAGTTTTGATGATGAAAGGGAATCAACTATCTCGCCCAGCTTTACTCAGATGGTATTTTCAAAACCTTTGCTACATTACAATCAGAACATGGACTACCTAGGACTGCTTTCTACAGCTCTTTACAACTGCGACATTTGTGTGAGGCGCAGTTTGGGAGGGAAAATTTGTTGATTGAAAAAAGCGAGAAAAGTTAATTCAAGTCAACTCCGTTTTTTCTCAACTCAAACCGAACATGTTACCTTCTTTCGAGTAATTTCTTTTACTAGCTTTCGACACACCATTTTAATGTTTCCACCCCTTTTCTTATTTTTTGAGGGCCATCCAATCATGCAGAGCACAGAGAAGTTCAAAAACTCATCGCTGATGGTAGGGCTCCATTGGTTCTAAAATCACATGCCCATTTATATATATTTCACTGATTTTGTTTCTGAACCCTTTTTTAAAGCTCACTCTCTGTACTATACAGACTGCCTTAGTTAGAAGCATTTTCCTCTCCATAACAGCAAATTTAAAAGGAATTTGGTATTGCTGGGTCATCTTTCCCACACCAAACACATTTGCAGGGTCACAAAAACCCTAATTTTCATATACTGGATATTATTATACAGAGTGCTTGGATTTGCTAAATCATACCATTTCCCCCAAAAGTTCAGTTTTTGCAGTACTGGGGGGGAAAAACATTTATAACACAAATTTTCCTATACAAAAAATATATTTTAAATAGTGGTTTTGGGTTGTGAAAATCATTCTGGTGGAGAAAAATTCATTTTTTTTTCAGTTTTGGGGGGTTCATAATTATATAACACACCTCTCCAAATCTCCTATACAAAAAAAATATTTTTAAAAAGGGGTTTTTGGGCGGGAAAATTATTCTGAGCGGGGAAAAGTTAAATTTTTTGGGAAGTTTTTTGGGGGGGGAAATACCTTTCAAAATACGTGTGTTTTTTGTTATACAGAAAACAGGCTGGCCATTTATATGGGTACACCTAAATAAAATGGGAATGGTTGGGGACATCAACTTTCCGTTTGTGGCAATTGGTATTGGGGGGGGGGAAAAACTTTTCAAATGGGTATTGATCATGGCGGCCTTTTGAACGGGCCCTTTTGGACCAACTTTTTTTTTTTTCAGATCAACTTATTAAGAATTTCACAGAAAAAAATGGGTGCTTGGTTTTTTAAAGTAACTTTACTATTTTATAAGTTATTTACAAGTTTCTCTTTGTTTTACAGCCATTGACATGTTCAGAGGGGTTTTCATGTGAGGACGGGTAGAAATTGTGTTGATGTCTGGTAACGCAGTACCCGGGGTCATTCAGCAGATTTCAATGCAAACACCCTACGAGAAACCCCCCATCTCCCCTGCGCAGTTTTCAAACTGCTTGCCAAATTTCGTGAAAAAGGTTTAAAGGGTTGATTTGCCAAAATAGGGATGCAAGAAAACTGTCACAAATGGAGAAACATCAGTGGCTATTCTAGCTTCATTCAGCAAGAGCCCACATCGTAGCACTCGCCGCATGTCACTGGAGAGTGGTATCAGTCGAACATCCCTTCAGCGGATATTATCTACTCACAAATGGCACCCTTACAAAATCCAGCTGCTGCAGCATCTCAACGAGGATGACCCAGATCGGCGCACTGAATGTGTAGAATGGGCAAAATAAAAATTGGAACAGGACCCTCAGTTCACACAGAACATTATGTTCAGTGATGAGGCAAACTTTTTTGTGAATGGTGAAGTTAACAGACAAAACCACCGCTATTGGTCTGACACTAACCCACAGTGGATAGATCCCCCCAAGACTGTTGGGACACAAAAATTTATGGTTTGGTGTGGTATATGGGGTACAAAGATAGTGGGGCCATTCTTCATCAGTGAAAACCTCAATGCCACTGGATATCTGAAATTGCTACATATATCCAGATGGCACGTTCCCTGAGTTTTTCCAGCAAGATGGTGCACCACCACATTATGGGTGTCAGGTCCGAGCATTCCTACATGAACAGTTTCCTGGAAAGTGGATTAGTCGTCGTGGGCCAGTTGGATGGCCATCAAGGTCTCCCGATCTGACTCCCTTAGACTTTTATCTTTGGGGTCATCTGAAGGCAATTGTCTATGCTGTGAGGATACGAGATGTGCAGCATCTGAAATAACGGATACTGGAAGCCTGTGCTAGCATTTCTTCTGCAGTGTTGCTATCAGTGCGTCAAGAGTGGGAGAAGAGGGTTGCATTGACAATCCAACACAATGGGCAGCACTTTGAACACATTTTATAAGTGGTCATAAATTTTTTAAAAAATTTTGAAAGAATAAAGTTAATTAAAAATCAAGGACACCATTTTTTTTAAATAATTTTTATGTGTTACATAACCCTTTTCCCCATTGGAAAAAAAAGTTGGGGATCCAAAATGGTTTGACTTTAAAAGGGCCCTGCCATGGTCAACAACATCTTGAAAAGTTTTTTCCTCCCCCATATACTAAGTGCCAAAAACAGGAAATTTATTCACCAACCATTCCCATTTTTTTTAGGTGTACCATAAAAAGGGGCCCACCTTGTATATACGGGAAAATAGAGTTTCTCTTTTTTGCTAAATTATCAATTCCAAAAAGTGAAATTTTCCCCAGATTTTATAGAAGTCAGATAGCCAGCCGTAGAGCTATAGATATTCTCCAAGGGGAAAAATATTTAAAAAAACTTCCCTTTTTTTTTTTCATGACAATTAAAAAGTCAAAAATCCATAGGTTAAAAAACGGATAACATCCCAAGATGCTTAGCCACCATCCAAAAGACCGACCCGTTTCGGGGCATGTGACCCCTTTCCCCATGGTCTAGTCACGCGTTTTTTAGGCCCCAATAAAGTTACAGCCCCAATAAAAATAACTCGTGCATCCCAGCAAATAAAAGAAAAAAAAAAAAAAAAAAAAAAAATCAACTATCAAAAAGCAACAACTCTCAAACAAAAACAAAACCCTAAAAACTGGTCTAGTAAGCTGTTGTTGACGGCCTTAAATATAATTACAGCCCGTAATAGAATTAACTCTGTGCATCCCAGCAAAAAAAAAAAACTATACAAAAAACAACAACTCTGCAAAAAAATAATCAAAACCATAAAAACATATTAAACATAATAACATATGAATGGCAATGAACACTCACTAATAATGATACTGAATGTCTTGTCTAATATTTAGACCTGAAGGTGTACGTGTATCCACCATGCTTCTCTAGCCAATAATTTCTTGTGAAGATCTCCACCTCGAGATGAAGATAGCACCCGCTCTACTCCTAAAAACAGACAAAGAGCTGAGAACCCCCTTTTTATGCACATAGGAAAAATGTCTAGATGCGGCAGAGATGCTAAACATGTCAGTTTTAAGAGCATCTGATAGGTGACGATGAATGCGTACCTTCAAGGCACCTGCCATACACCCCACATATTGGAGTCTGCACGTTTGACAACTTATCATATATATCACAAATTTGGTGTTACAATTAATATAGGTCTGGATGGTAAACACCCTATTGTTACTATAAGACATGAATGTAGTTGTTTTATCAATGTAATTGCAGACTGTGCATATAGATATTCTACCGCTATAACCAAAAAATGTATTTTTTTGTACAGAAAAAGAACTGAATCTCTCCAAAAAGTTTATTAGGAACGGGTCGGCCAGGACAAGGATTCCAGAGCAAAGACGAGCTGTTTGGTATCCCTCAAAAAGCCAGGGATACCCCCACCAATTTTGGAGTTGCAGATCGACCCATCGTCCCATTTCTTCATTCAAAGAACCAATCCCTAAGACGATGGGTCGAAACGCTGGGGGGAAAACATTCTTGTGGATTTTGGTCAGTGCATGAAAAAAATCGTATCCTGGGGATTTTTTATATTCATTTTTTCAGCTAATTTCTTGGTCAGAACTCCCAGAACTCAGGGTCCTGGCTGTCATGTGATGTGGTGGGACTATACCCCAGCATCCCACACAGCCAATTTTTTGGAGAGATTCAGTTCTTTTTCTGTACAAAAAATAAATTTTTGGGTTATAGGGAGAATATCTATTATCGCAAATTTTTTCATTTTTAATGACAATTTTTTTTCTTCAAATTTTGGAGCTTCCATGGGGGCTGATTTTTTTCCCCCCAAAATTAGCAACATATATTTTCCTATGGGGAAAAAAAATTCCTGTTTAACCCAATCACCCTTTTGTGGATTTTAAATTTGTGGTACACAAAAATACATTAAAGACTTGTTTTTATTGGCTGGGGGGGCATTCTGCCCAAAAGATTTCATAACTTACACAATGATAATAAAAGGGGTTGAGATTTACCCTGAACTAGTTTCAAAATTTTTAAATACTTTGGGTTGACAGTCATGGGTTTCAGGATGGACAATTATATTACACTTTTTTCAGAAGGTATGAGCAGGAATTCCAACCTTAAGCGGAGTCTTGTCACCCCCCCCCCCTGGGATCGACAATATCCCCCCCAGAGAACAATAAGAATGAAAATAATTGTACAGGGTGGAAGATTTTGCAGTGCACAGGACTTAGTTTGTAGTAAACTTTGATCGAGGGGTTATTCCAACGGGTCCTAATAATGCAGTAGAAAGGGTTAATAAGGTGAAAAAGATCGCAGCTTTTTGAAAAAGAAAAGATTGAATTTATAAAAGGAAAACCCCTAACCTTTTCCACGACTTTCGCAAAAAAAGTGAAATTTCAGGATCATAAAAACTCACCTTTCCTATCCTTACGTTTATGAAAAACATAAAATTTTTTTAAAAAAAAAATAATGTTGTATGTGCCCGCCCACTTTCCCACGGTGGGTCAATGGTATCTCCAGTGGGGGATCCCGATTTATAATAAACCATGAGAACTTGGTTGATTCGAAAGGTTGCTAAAAAATGCGGCCCTAAAATATGCACGTC
>JAODAL010076907.1:0-13461 GCA_025379985.1 Phyllomedusa bahiana | reverse complement strand
AAGGGGCCTTGGGGGTTCCGCCCCCCGGGATTTTTTGCGATGATCGGCTTCCTTCACCTCCTTGATGGAATCAGTAACTGGGCGTCAGAGCAGACTAAATCATCCTCTTGATCTTTTAACATGCCTTCTGACCCCAACCGCATTTTGTCATCAAAGAGGTCTTCAGACAAATGGATTATCCACAGTGGTGGGTACACGAGTTGACATTTGGTCTGCTTCATGTTGGACGGATGCTGATGATGCTGATGACGACATTTGTGGCCGTGACTGCGAGGACGAGGAGGTAAGACTGCTAGATGCAGGTTGCATTAACCACTGAAGGACAGATTGGCGACGATGTTCGTTACTTAGATTCACAGGGCCCTGACCCAGCGATGACAGGCCTGACGGTCCTGCAACTGACGATCCGCTGGCATGCGTGTTGTCGCCAGCACTGGAAGGAGCACCTTCTCTCGTACCTCTACCTCCATGTGCTACCCCCCTCTTTGCTCGCTTACCACCTGCATTTCGCTCCATTTTCAGAAATATAAAAATTTGAGAAGGTATGGAATAGTTTTGGAAAGTCTCTTATTAAAAGACAGAAAATCACAGCTATTCTCAAATCCCTCTAATCAAAACAAAATTGCTGGATTCAAATTTAATTGCAAGGTGTCTATCAACAAATCTGGACTGGGCAAAAGTCCAAAAAACACGTATCTGTTATGTTTTGGTATAATAAACGGTATTTTTTGCACCTTTCAATTCACCTGTGGTGAATATAGAATTGCTGTTTTAAGATTTACGTAGATGCTGCGTCAATGAACAATGCTGGGTGCGCAAAATTCAAAAAACACGTAACTGTTATGTTTTGGTATAATAAACGATATTTTTTGCACCTTTCAATTCACCTGTGGTGAATATAGAATTGCTGTTTTAAGATTTACATAGATGCTGCGTCAATGAACAATGCTGGGTGTGCAAAAGTCAAAAAACACGTAACTGTTATGTTTTGATATAATAAACGGTATATTTTTCACCTTTCAATTCACCTGTGGTGAATATAGAATTGCTGTTTTAAGATTTACATAGATGCTGCGTCAATGAACAATGCTGGGTGCGCAAAAGTAAAAAAACACGTAACTGTTATGTTTTGGTATAATAAACGGTATTTTTTGCACCTTTCAATTCACCTGTGGTGAATATAGAATTGTTGCTTTAAGATTTACGTAGTTTCTGTGTCACTGAACAATGCTGGGTGCGCAAAAGTCAAAAAACACGTAACTGTTATGTTTTGGTATAATAAACGATATTTTTTGCACCTTTCAATTCAACTGTGGTGATATAGAATTGCTGTTTTAAGATTTACGTAGATGCTGGCGTTCAATTAAAAATGCTGGGTGTGCAAAAGTCAAAAAAACACGTAACTGTTATGTTTTGATATAATAAACGGTATTTTTTTGCACCTTTCAATTCACCTGTGGTGAATATAGAATTGCTGTTTTAAGATTTACGTAGATGCTGCATCAATGAACAATGCTGGGTGCGCAAAAGTCAAAAAACCCGTAACTGTTATGTTTTGGTATAATAAACGATATTTTTTGCACCTTTCAATTCACCTGTCCTGAATATAGAATTGCTGTTTTAAGATTTACGTAGATGCTGCGTCAATGAACAATGCTGGGTGTGCAAAAGTAAAAAAACACGAAAACTGTTATGTTTTGGTATAATAAACGGTATATTTTTTGCACCTTTCAATTCACCTGTGGTGAAAATAGAATTGCTGTTTTAAGATTTCCGTGGATGCTGCGTCAATGAACAATGCTGGGTGCGCAAAAGTAAAAAAAACACGTAAACTGTGATGTTTTCGTACGATACACGGTATTTTTGGCAACAAACAACCTGTGCTGACTACAAGATTGCTGTATTGTTAATTAACTGCAAGGTGGATTTTATCAACAGTCACAGGTGTAATGGGTAAAATTGAAGATGAACACCTATCTGAAATGTATACTAATAATAAAAGTGGAGTTTTGCAGCTAACAAAGAGACCTGCAGTTACTAGAAATTATGTTTATCCAATATAAGTTCAGGCTGCCCAATATCCAGGAAATATTTCAATAGCAAACTGTTAATAATAAAGATATTCCACTACAATGTCTACACTAAGTCTTGGTGAACTTTATCCAGTGTTCTTTATAGATAGAGCTTGTCTGTGTTCGCCGGCGGGGGCCCCCCGCCCCCACGCCGTGAATTTACAGCGGTAGATGCTACTTTAAAATTCTCTAGCTAACTACAAAAAATCTTCAAATCTCTAATTTCTAACAAAATTTGGGAAAGGATCACAGCTAATAGTAGAGGTTTCTCTTTTGCAGAAATAGACTAATTTCGGCTGAGCTGTTTGGCCACGGGCCCAGAGCGCAGGTCCTATCCCTATGAGACGCTGAGAGACATGGGGGCTGAAACAGGAAACGTGTTCTATTTTAAAAGGGAGGTCATGTGATTTTTCCAGCCAATTGCAACCATACACATCCCAGTCATGACGTCGCACACACATCTCACCTGCCTTATTCTGTAATCTCATTTGCTGGCTGCCAAAATTACGGGGAAGCGCCGAAAAAGGCGCGATCTTAATAGTTGATGCTCAGTTTTTAAAACTTCTTTATCGAATGTTCTGGAAATTTCGATCACCATAAAAACCTTGACGATTTCAACTTTGTCGATAAAAATCGCTCAACACTAATTATACTTTATTTTTTTTCCCTATCTACCTACCGAGGGGGCACCTGTATGTCTATCTTCCCTAAGGGGCATCTTATACCTACCTAGGGGGTACCAGTATACCTACCTACATAGGGGACACATATACCTACTGAATGGGCGCCTGTATAAATACTTACCGAGGGGCACCTGTATATCTACCTACTGTAAGAGGGCGCAAGGCACAATCATTGATGGGAGATATGTGTCACCGTTATGCCTGGTATCGGTGAGGTAAAGCCCAGCATGTAGGTGTCAGATGCATTAGGAAAACTGACATCCTTGTTATTATTAGCATAACTGCAGATAGCAGTTACTCCGGGCGGGCTTTACCGGAGCGGCCCAAGAGCTGGGTGGGAGGTTCGCTCCCACCTTTTCCAGGTCCAGGCCACATTTTTTATCTCTGGAAGCTGGTAAGTCAGGTGAGCTGGGGGGAGGGGGGGAGAGGGAGTTCCTCAGAGCAGTTTGGGGATTTAAAGAGCTTGTTTTGCAGGTTGGATGTGAGCAGGATATCTGCCTGGAACCCACCCCCCTTGCCGGGCGCCCCTACGGATGGTTGAGTGCCCACATCGGGCAAGGAACTGTGCTTTGCATACCACAGACTTTGCTTTGCTTAAGACTTCTAAACTGGCACAGGTGAAGTAAGCCTGTGGGCTCGGGTGTGCTGGGTATAAACGGGGTGGCTAATAAAGAGCCCCTGTTTAAGTGGCAAGGGTCCCTGCTGCTGGTTCCTGTGGAAAGGTTACCATTGGGTTGAACCCCCTACAATTGGTGGAGGATGCTAAGGGAAAAGCCTGCGAGACCTTTTATATTGTCCTGGGTTAAAGCTGCAACTCAGTTAAAAAACACAGGCTTTAGCAATGGAGGAGATTTTTGAAACACCTGGTGCAGGCTAACACGCAGCAGCAGCAGGCTCATGCTGAGTCTATACGGGCACAACAGGAGACAAAACCAGTCCTGATAAAAAACAGATGGGCATTACTCGCAGAAGCCATCCGGGTTTTAAAGAGACCCCAGCCCCACTTCACCAGGATGACGGCCAGCGAGCACGGCGAACCTTTAGGGAGGCACTGCAGAAGATGACCCCAGAGGACGACGTGGAAGCCTTCTCGCAGTGTTTGAGCGCATAGCGAACGAGAGGGGCTGGCCCCCAGAGCAGTGGAGTGAAGTTTGGCGCCCTTCCTCAGCGGTGAACCCCAGAAGGCGTTTTATGATCTATCGCTGCAAGATGCCAGGGAAAATCCCAAGCTGAGGGCTGAGACCCTGGCACGGTGGGGGTAACAGTGAATGTCCGAGCCAGAGAGTACATCGGGTGGAGCCTTTAGGAGTGACAAACCGCCAGGTCTCAGATGTTTGACCTCCTGCACTACGTCCAAAAATGGTTAAAACCAAAAGGTCTGTACACCAGCGCAAATGATCGAGCGGGTTTTGTAATGGACAGATTCATGCACTGCCCAGACCACTGCAGTGCTGGGTGGTGCAAGGGAGTCCCAAGAATGCTGACGCCTAGTGGACCTGGTGGAAAGATTTCATGTGGTGGAGAACTCCATGACTGACCCTGGGAATCCCTTCTCCATATTGGGCATCCGCAGTGACTCCAGGGGCCCAGAGAAAGGGACCCAAAAACCCCGAGGAAGGACGCCCCAAGATCGAAGTCTGCCGGAGTCGGGGACCAGAACTGGGCCAAAGGAGTTAGGTGCTGGAAGTGCATGCTCCAGGGCATATGGTGGCCTCAGTGTCCTTCCAGCTCCGGGGGCAATGGACTGTTCTATAGGGAGGGCGTTTTCTATGTTTGCCCATTCAGAATGTGGCGCTTTTTTCTAAACTTGTGGAGGAGTTTCATCTCACCCCATGTCAGTTAATGACGTTGATGTAATGGGCTCCTGGACTCTGGGGGCCTGGTCACCCTCATAGCAGCCCACCCCCTGCATAAGTTAGACCAGGGAAAAATTTGTGGGGGTCACCTGTATCCACGGGGATAAGGGTTTACCAGTGGCGTGGGTCACTATCTTTCTGTGTGGGTTACGGTATCACCCCGGCGGGAGTTGTGCAAGGGTTAATGCATGAGATAATTTTGGGGCCCGGGAGATTGCCCCCTATTTTGGAACCTTTGGTAAAGGCAGGTACACTAACCCATCCGGGACCCAAAGACAGCATGGTGAGTGTTGACTCAGAGAATAGTCCCCGAATTCCCTATGTCAGCGATGGGTGGGTGAAATGAGGAGGAATCATCCTGTGAGGAGCGTGTCCCTGCCCTAGAGGTGTCTCGGGGAAACTTTGGGAAAGCCCAGCCCCAAAGATGAAACCCTGAAAGGGGCCCTTTTAAATAATGTGGTGGGTGCTTAATGGGGTTACCCCAAGAGCCGGGGGCAGATGAGAGAGGTATCCCACTTCGCTATGAATGGGAACCTTTGTCCCGTGTGACCAGAGTCAGGGAAGAGCTAGTGGAGCAGCTGTTATTGCCAAAGGTGTATAGGGGGAAAATGTATTGGAGCTCGCACATGCCCATTTTGCTGGGGGGAACCTGGGGGCAGAAAAGGGACCCTGGAGAGGTTCTACAGAGGTTTTATTGGCCAGGGTGTTACGGGAAAATTTCGTGACTACTGTCAGTCCTGTCGTTGTCAGGTAAACTCCCGGTGCCATTTTCCGCAGTCCCTCTTGGTGCCACTCCCTTTATTATTAAAGGGTCCCTTTTGACAGGATAGCCATGGACTTGGTGGGGCCTTGGTAAAATCTCTAGGGGGCATCAGTACACCCTAGTTATAGTTGACTACGCACCGGTACCCTGAGCAGTGCCCCTCCGGAAAACCTCCTCTAAAACAATTGTCCGGGAGCTGGTTCACATTTTTGCAAGAACTGGGTTACCCAAGGAGATTCTCACAGACCAGGGAACCCCGTTCATGTCAAGGATCATGCAAGATCTCTGTTAAGGGGGTTAAGGATCTCCCATATCCGCACGCCCGGTCTATCCCCCCCAAACGGAGGGGCTTGTAGAGCGCTTTAAAGACGCTTAAAGGCATGTTAAAAAAAAGTAGTAGAAAAGAATGGCCGGGATTGGGACTGTTTGCTGCCCTACCTGTTGTTTTCGATCAGAGAGGTACCCCAGCCTCTACAGGATTTTCTCCGTTTGAAATTATTGTTATGGTAGACATCCTCGGGGGTTATGGATATTGCAAAAGACCCGGGAGAGTGAGGTTACCCCCATTTTAAAAGTGTGGGTAGAACATGTTACACAAATGCAAAGACAAGAATAGCCCAAGTGATGCCCATCGTAAAAGACCCAATCTTCTACAGGCTCAGGAGGGCGCAGTCCAGGGTGTCAACAGGTGGGCCCGGCTTAGGCAGTTAGCCGGAGACGGGTTTAGTGCTGTACCCACAGTGCAGAGTAAATTTCTCGCTAAATGGCAAGGGCCCCATGAGGTGTAGAGAGGATAGGCGAGGTTTAACTACGGGTTTCACCAGCCGGGAAGGCGAAAAACCCTTATCAGATCTATCATATAAATCTGTTAAAACCCTGGGAAGGATAGGGACCCCCAGGGAGTCCTTGCCTGGGTGATCAATCAGACTCCACTATTGAGGATGTGAAAATTGCAGACACCCTGTCCCTTGCCCAAAAACAGCAGTGTAGGCAAACTGTTACAACAAAATAGGGATATGTTTACAGAATCACCGGGCTTACCCCGGTAATCGAACACGAGATAATTACGGATCCGCACGTGAGGGTGAACCTGAAACCGTACAGGATTAATGAGGCCCGCCGTGGGGTCATTGCAAAGGAAGTCCAGAGAATGATGAAGCTGGGGGTTATTGAAGAGTTAAAAGTGGTGGTCCAGTCCCATAGTGTTGTCCCCAAAAAACCCCAAAGGGGAGTGGCGTTTTTGCAATGACTATCGCAAACTGAACGAAAGTGTCTAAAGTTGATGCTTACCCCATTTCCCCCGGGGAGACGAGCCCTTTTTGAGAGGTTAGGTCCAGCTCGCTATATCACTACCCCAGATCTCACCAAAGGCTATGGCAGATCCGCTGTCTAAGGAGGCTAGGGAGGAAGACAGCTTTTACCACACCTGAGGGATGTTTCCAATATGTGAGGATGCCCTTCGGTTTGCAAGGGGCCCCCGCCCCTTTCCAGAGGGCAATGGATCGAGTCTTCGTCCACACAGAAAATATGCGGGCCGCGTACTTAGACGATATTGTGATCTTTTCTCATGATTGGGCGAGTCACTAGGTAAAGTCCCAAACTCTCCTGACACGTTAAGAAAGGCTGGGTTTACTATAACCCCAAATAAGTGTGCCATGGGGATGGAGGGAAGCCGATACTTGGGTTACATTGTAGGACGAGGAGAAAAAAAAACCCCGCTTAACAAAGTAGAGGCAATTCAAAACTGGCCCCGCCCATAAACAAAAAACAGGTCAGGCGTTCCTGGGAATTGTGGGGTATTACAGGGGTTTTCCCAAGTTCGCCGAGATAGCGTGCCTCTGACAACCTGACAAAAGGGGCAAAATCGGCCATGGTGAAATGGTCCCAGAGGCTGAAGAAGCTTTCCAGAAGCTTAAGACTGCCCCCTTTTAAGCAGCCTGTGTTAGTTGCCCCAGATTCTCAGGAGTTGTCGTCCAGACGGACGCCTCAAATATGGGTTAGTGCGGTGATGTCCCAAGTCATGGGAAAAGGAGAGGAACATCCGTCTGTTTTTGAGTAGGGAGCCCATCCCCAGCTGAGCAGAATACTTATTTTTTGAAAAAGAATGCCTGGCTATCAAGTGGGCCTGGATTCCCTTCAGTATTACCCGCTAGGGCGCAAGTTTGGCTGGGTTTTGGATCATGCCCCTCTTAGTGGTTAAGGGGAAAAGAAGGGAAAAAATGCTAGGGTCACCGCTGGTTCTTGGCTCTACAGGATTTTAATTTCTCTGTAGGAGCATAGGCCCGGGAAAACTGCAAGGAAAAGCAGATGCTTTGTCTAGGGTACACTAAATGATGGCGGAAGGTGCAGAAACCCGGCTTTGGGCAGAAAGGGGGGGGGGTATGTAAGAGGGCGCAAGGCACAATCATTATGGGGGGATATGTGTACCGTTATGCTGGTATCGGTGAGGTAAAGCCTAGCATAGTAGGAGACAGATGCCTTAGGAAACTGCCATCCTTGTTATTATGAGCCTAACTGCAGATAGCCGTTACTCCGGGCCGGGCTTTACGGAGCGGCCAAAGAGCTGGGTGGGGAGGTCGCTCCCACCTTTTCCAGGTCCAGGCCACATTTTTTATCTCTGGAAAGGCCTGGTAAGTAGGTGAGCTGGGAGGTGGAGAGGGAGTCTCCTCAGAGCAGTTTGGAGTAAAGAGTCTGTTTTGCAGGTCTGGATGTAAGCAGGATATCTGCCTGGAAGCAGCACCTGCCGGGCGACCCTAGGACTGGGAGCGCCCACATCGGGCAAGAGAACTGTGCTTTGCATACCACAGACTTTGCTTTGCTTAAGACTTTCTAAACTGGCACAGGCTGAAGTAAGCCTGTGGGCTCGGGTGTGTGTGTATAAACGTGTGGCTAATAAAGAGCACCTGTTTAAGTGGCAACGTCCCTGCTGCTGGTTCCTGTGGAAAGGTTACCATTGGAGTTGAACCCCCTACACTACCTATCAAGGGCACACCTGTATAACTGTCTACCTAGGGGGCACCTATAAATGTTTCTACTGGGGGCACCTATATATCTACCTCCTGAGGGGGCTCTAATTCCCTACCTTCTGAGGGATCACTATATCCCTACTTACTATGAGCATCTATATCCCTTTCCTACGAGGTGGTTCTAGAGGGTACGTATACAGTGCCAAGCAAAAGGATAATGTTTTTAACTTTTGGCTTTCAGTGCCCATATCTCACTATTCACTACAGCTTTGAACGTGAGGGCTACCATCATTTTATAGACAATCATCTTGGATATCTCTACATAAATTTGACATACTACTATTTAGCATATGCAGATTCTAGGCATGTAACTGCATTGTTACTGTTTTGCTTCTGGTGGTGGAACAATTCTTGCATTCCTTAATAGGTCAGTCTGTTATTAGGTTGATTCCCAAGCGCAAGGTCTCTGGTTCTAATTGAGGAGCAGCCATGAAGAATATTCCCAAATAGGGATGAGCTATCTACTATCGACAAAAGTTGAAATCGGCACGGGTTTTTTCATTTATCGGAATTTCTGATGAGGGTGATAGTTTATGTGAAAAATCTTATAGATAATCTTTATCACGTTTACAATCGCGCCTTTTACAGCGCTTCCTGATTTTGGTGGCCCGCCAATCAGCTCAGAGTGTAGAGGGGTGTGAGGGGGTTATACGACGTCAGCTGTGGGCGGTGTATGGATCTCATTAGCTGCAAAAATCACATGACCAAGTTTTATGTATGCAACTGCATTTCCTGTTCAGGCACATTTCTCACTGAACTGACTATAGCGCAACACCTCTGACTACTGTCCTAATAGCTGTCGAAACAGCTCAAAAAAGCTAGTCTTCTTTTATACAGAAAACGATCCTTCTAGTTTTGAAGCTTAGGATATAGTTAGATTAGAGAATTTAAGTTCTGATTTAGTTAGAGAGAGACTTGTAAAGAAATCTAGTGTGTGCAGCCGAGAGGGGTGCAGGCGCGGCGGGGCGTAATGGAGGGTGTATATTGTGCAGCCTAGTCTCCCCTGTCCTGAACCCACATGGAAATAGCATTTTTTTTAACACTTTACAGCCAGCAGACCTCCCATCTGAGGTGAAATTGTCCCTTTTGTGTTTGCATTTCTATTGGTGTGTGTGTGTCCCAGTTTTTTGCCAATAGCCCTCTTGCATGCAAATTGTTTTACACATTATTTCATAGTAACTGCCATCTGTTGTCAGTGGTGGCAAAACCGCCATATGTAATCCAAATAACTTTTCAATACTTCTATTTCACTCAGTGCGTCTCATTTTGGCGCTAATCGTGCACTTGTACGATAGTTTGTTGAAAACTATCAATTGCTAGTCCTACTGGGCAGTTGTAAATCTCAGGGACTTAAGGAAGAACACTGTTGATTTGTTTTAAACGGTTTTTTCCCCCCAGACCGCATTTCACAGATATTTGATAGAAACAATTTTGTTTCTAAAATAGTTGGCTGTTGGAAATTAGAGGGTTTTAAAGAATACCTGTGATTTGCCATCTTTGCAGTACAGTTTCTCAATAAGAGACTGTGAAAAACTCTTCCATACCTTTTAAATTTTTATCTTTCGGAACTTGGAGCTAACTGCAAGTGGCATGCGAGCAAAGTGGGGTGTAGGACATGGAGGACATGGGGTGGGGGGAAACCAGAAGAATGAGGAACTATTACCATCGGTTATAAATCTTTCAGCACAGATAGTATCTGCAAATGCATTAGCAGTCTTAGATAATGGGTCTAGGATTCTCTCCCACATTTAATTTTGATGTATACCAAATTTTTGTTGGATGTGAATGGGGTTTGGAAAGACAAATTACGGTGAAAAAATCATTTTGCCAGTTTTACATCCAACAGAGTTGAAAATGATAATAAAAGTGACAGGGATTGTAATGGAATAGTAAACGATAGTCTGGAAGATATCATTCCAGAGTTTAAGGATCTAGTGGTATCCAATTCTTAGACAATTGGAAGGAGAATCTGCTTACAAAATTAGATAGGGAGACAACAGATCCTTTCACTATACGCAATGAATATTTTTACCCAAATTTCCAGTCTAGTTTAAGTACAATGGATATATTCCAGGACAGGATAAGGAAGACTTATTAAAGTTATACCCATCAGATGAATACCCAACAACCATCATGGAGGAAAAATAACTTAACAAAACAAGAACAAAAAGCCCTCAGAAACTACAAAATAATGAGAGATTAATTATCAAACAAGCGGATAAAGGGGGGGCATAGTTCTGTTGACCGAGACCTTTATCAGAGGGAATTAAATTTACTGCTGCAGTTTACATCGAAATAAAAGACAGGTACATAACAACCCCACAACTAAAAGAAAAATATATTTTGGACAGGTGCTGGAACAAGGAGTTAAAATGGGGATACTAACAAACAAATAGCTGAAAAAATAAATATTACTAATCCCGTAATGCCAATTTTCCACGCACTCCCGAAAGTACATAAGGGGGTGTTTCCTCCACCTTTCCGACCCTCGTCTCAGGGATTGGTTTCTTGAATGAGAAACTGGGACGATGGGGGGAAATCAGCAATTGCAACTTTGATTATGGAATTCGGGGGCTTCCTTAGAGACACCAAACAATTGGTACATACCTTGGAGTCTTACACCTGGCCGGCCGGGGGGCCCCTGGTTGTCATGCATGTGGGGGCGTTATACCCAGCATCCCACACGACCAGGTTCCTCCGGCCTCCCGGATTTTTTATCCAGATTTAGTCATTATACTGGAGAAAAACAATCTTTTTTATTATTGGCAGTAGATTATCTACTTGCAAACAATTTTTTTATGTTTGATAACAAGTTTTTCTACCAAGTTTCTGGAGCATCTATGGGAGCACGTTTTTCACCCTCCCTAGCTAATATTTTACATGTTCTCTTGGGAAGAAAAGTATCTATATAATCCGGATCAACCATTTGTGAATTGTATCAAATGGTATTCAAGGTATAAGATGACTTGGTCTTCATTTGGCAAGAAGATGAAAATAAGATTAAGGATTTTGTTACATATATTAATAATAATCAGATGGGTTTGAAAATTTACTCATGAGTACCAAAAAAACCTTAATTACCTCGATGTCACACTTATAGGAGGAGAAGATGGGAAATTAGAGTCAAACCATATAAAAAAACCCATGTATAGAAACACATCCTGAGAGCTAATTCCTGTCACCCCAAACATGTAGTAAAATATGCCAAAGGAGAGCTCATAAGAGCAAAAAGAAACAGTAGACAGAAGCTGAATACCAGATACAATGTACAAACATTTTGTTCTAACCCCAGAGACAGGGGATTCCCTCAATGGTTGTTAGATCAAGCAATAAATAAGGTCAATAAAAAATGAAAGAAAAAAACTTTTTTATCAAAAAACACAGGAATGAAGCTAATAAAATAATATCATCACTTTTTCCACTAATTATAGTGTACAGTTTGACCAAATGTAGAGATAGTGAAAACTCACCTATCAATATTGTATGTGAATAATCCATCAAACATATGCTTCAAAATAACATCAGATTTTGTATCTAGAAAAGCTCCTACAATAGGTTCACAAGTCTCACCAAGTTTGTTTAACATAGCAAAAAAGCCGAATACATGGCTTAATATCAAAGGATTCCATGGATGTGGCCAAAAATTGTAAAATGTGTAGTCATGTAAAAAAAACTACAGTATTTACATCTTTCACACCACCAATAACAAATCTTTTCCAATTAAAAATTTTATTAATTGTAACACTAAGTTTGCAATTATTCATAAATTGTGAGAGCTGCAAAGTTTCAATACGTTAGGGTGCACTACGGGCCCCTAAAAGTGCGCATCAGACGACATATGTCTGATGCAGACAAACCAGAACAATTTAAATCCTCAGCTGTATCTAAACACTTCCATGATGTGCACGGGGGAGATTTAAAGCAAAACTTACTGTGAGACAGGCATAGAAAAAAGTATATAACTCGGTACGAGGGGGGGACTACATAGAAACTCCTGGGCCCGAGAGGCTTGGTGGATTTTCCACCTCGACACCAGAGCAACTAGGGGAATAAACATACACCAAGATATCCAATATCATTATTAAAAGGATAACACTAAAGCAAATAAGTTGATTTGTGGAGCTATTTACAAGTGTTTTAAATATAAGCAATAGTCAGTGTTATTTTTTTTTATTTTTATTTTCTTGTCTTGTTTGGGTTTTTTTTTTTTTTTTTTTCCAAGCAGGGGAAATGACATCATGTATGAAAGGTCCTATATAATGGAGATAGGAGGAAAAGTACAACAGCCATGAGTAAGGGTTCATGTGATCCGAAACGCGTCGGCAGTCTAGCTCCATTCCCGTCCACACCTATCTAGGTGAAGGGTCTCTCGTTTGTTGTGCATGTTTGCGTTTGGATTTTAAATAGAAATAAATAAATCTTTGATATTTTTTAAGATCCCGGTCTGCACCTGCAAATATTTTTCTTTTCCCCATCTGACATCATGTTTTTTGCTGAAGCTGGTTCGTTTCTTTGATTGCTGGTTGGAGTTGAACAAAAGGAAGGCACCTGAACGAGAGCTTGCAAAGAAAGTCACAGGTGAGCGCTTTTTTTGACTTTGTATGCACATGGAGGTAGAGGTACAAAAGAAGGTGCTTCCTTCCCGTGCTGGTGACAACACGCAAGCCACGGATTGTCGGTTTTCAGGACTGTCAGGCCTGTCATCGCTAGGTTGGTGCCCTGTGAATCTCAGTAGTGAACAGTGTCAGCAATCTGTTCTTCAGTGGTTAATTGCAACCCGCATCCAGCAGTTTTAACCTCCTCGTCCTCCAAGTCACGTCCACGATTGTCATCATCATCATGGTAGCAATCCGTCCCAAACATGAAGGGAAGGCAGCCCAAAAAGTCAACTCATATACCCACCACTGTTTGGGTAATCCATTTTCTGAATACCCCTCTTTGATGATACAATGCGGTTAGGGTCAAAAGGCATTTCAAAAGATTAAGAGGCCAAAGAGGATGATTTAGTCTGCTCTGACGCCCAATCGCTGATTTCCCAAACAGAGGAGGAGAAGGAAGCCC
>JAODAL010076906.1:0-13461 GCA_025379985.1 Phyllomedusa bahiana | reverse complement strand
CCCCGCAGCCGGGGTGTCGCACCCCCGATGTCGCGACATCGGGGGTTAATCCACTGCGGCCGGAGCGCACTCCGGACGTGGGGGATGCGGCATGATGCCAGCGGTGATATACCGCTGGTTCCATGCCGCGATCTTGCGCGCTCCGCTTGTGAGCGCGCAAGATCGCCTTGACATACTCAATTTTGCGGGAACCCCTACCCGACATTGCCGTACGAGTACGACAAATGTCGGTAAGGGGTTAAATCACTGTCTGTTTGGAGCCGCCAACACTTGTTCGGTTGGGAATGACAAAACTGCTCTATTTTTTTCTTTCTGCACAACGGACACCATGATGGAAATCCGATGGACTCATTGCAATTGTAACCACGCAAAGGGAAGTATTATGTGCAGTGAATGCTATAGAAACAGGCATTCACTCTTCTATCCCAAAGATGTATTGGGCTTCACTACGCAGCAGTCCTGGCTTGATGACATCACAGAAAGTGGGGGTATAAAGTGTGGAGACCAGGAGAGGGAGAGCTCTGAGAGACTGAGAGAGAGTTCACCAGTTTACCCTGAAAGGAGGGAGACTAGTCTTGTGACAGACTGTCGGCTACAGAACCCCAGCTTTACACGCAGAAGAGCCCTGCTCCCACTCCCAGGGCACCAAACACCAGAATGAGGCAGCAGCAAGATGGAATCCAGTGTTATAGAAGCCATGCTGATATGAGTGAGTAGATACATAGTTAGTATGGTTGAAAAAAGACAACTGTCCGTCGAGTTCTACCACAGGTGGACTTGGGAGGACTTTATTATTCAGGAGTTATACAGTTATGGTGTGATCTGTTCTAAAGGCAATTGCTATATCTGAGATCTCTAAGTGCATCAACGTTGCCGGGAAGAGCTCCAACAACCATGGCATCTGAGCCCCATTGGTTAGACTCATGCTACATTGCAGAAGCCATTTTGGTTACCCACTCACTGTGGTTAGCTGGGAGGGGCTAGCTACTCAACAGTATGTGGCGGTACAGTAGTGTGTGATTACCAGTGTAGACGACCGTGTATGCGAAAGAGACAGTTCTGTATCCATCTGGGGAAACACTTCCACAGGGTGGGAGTGTTTTGTAACTAGTTGTTTATATTATGCTATGTTATTTGTTTCACTTTATTCTCATGCTTGCAATTCTCCAAGCTAGAGCTTGCCTGTTAAACCTTTGAAATAACTGTGACAAGTTGTTTTATTCTCAACCCTGGGCAGGGGTTTCCCGAGTCGACCACTGGCAGAAGAGAACTCCCTCCCGCTGCATACCTGGAGAGATAATAAAAAGATTCAGGTGGAGGCACTGCACCATAGTGAGGTCAGAGTGAAAGAGATGTTACAGTGGAGGCACTGCTGAGATCGATCAAGACATCAGAGGTCAAACAGGAATAGCTGGGGTCTCTAACAGATTGAGAAGTGTCTGCATATTGTAAAAAGATGAGCGTAATAGTTTTGCCATTTGTGGTAAACTCATTGATAGTGATAAGCGATCAGTGAAAAAAATCTAGATCGATTCAATTACAGATTTTGAAGAAAATCGTGCCGATTTTTTTATCTCGATTTTGAACAATCACTGAGCCCCATTAAAGTTAATCGGAGATGATCAGGTTAATTTTTAGTCCGAAACAGGTGAAGAAAAGCTGGAATTACCTTCCACAACAGTAAAGTGCTTACGTGGTACATCTTACAGAAGACAATTTGGCTCCAAGAGTCACAGAAAAAAATTAACAGGTTAAAATAATTCATTCCTTTCAGTGGCTAATTGAAAAGATGAGGACTGCGTAGCTATAGCAGGTACAGCGGTAGCAGCTGCTACGGGGCCCCCTTGACACATAAGAAGACACCGGTATTAGAAATGGCACATGGTAACTTGCAGAAGCCCCCTATAATTTTTTGCACCAAGGCCCAGGAACATGTCATATATGTGGTGGCAGCAATAACATCCCAACAGGAACACAGAGGTTCAGCTGGCAGGGCCGTAGATATAGTGGGTGCAGTGGTAGCCAGGGCTGCCGTCAGTCGTCTATTAACTGTTTCAGGGCCCCATGCAGCTAAATCAAATTGGGGCTCCCACCCATTACTAGTTCCTATTTTTAACATATCACTGGGACCCTTTTTGATTAAGGCCCCAGACAGGAGTACTGCCCTATTGGCACCCCTGGCATCCCTTTTACAGTAGCCTAACACCAAAACCAGCAAAAATGCCCTTACGGACACTCAGAATTAAATTAGCACGAAGAAATGAGTACGTGAAATAAGATTTTTATGAAAGGGACAGTCATTGACTATTGCTGTCTTATACGGCAGCATGACCCCAAAACCAGCACAGATGCACTTAGGGACACTCAGAATAAAATTATCAAGATGGGCGAATTGATTCTAATGAAGTCAAATTCGTTTAGAATTTCAGGAAAACTTCGGTTCGGAACAAAGTCGAAGTTTGGGGTACTTCGCGTGAACGAAGTGTGCTTTTGATTGATAAAATGGCTGCGAGCACATGGCGTTACATAGGGCAAAGAACTCTGGGAGGAAAAGGGCATAGCCCGCATGACATGTGCAGAGATGGGAAACCCCAATCAGAGACCGGCGGGATTCTGTGACGTCACCGCACTATATAAGTCTTTGGGCGCGACGCTGGGAGCTCATACCACTCCACTGTAGCTGATTAAAGGGGGGTGCTGCCGTGGCTGCTTATGGAAAAGCTGATACTAAAGAACTCAATTTTATACAGCGATTTTTGGGGGGTGTCTCCCGCTTGTCTCAGAGACTGCTTCCTTGACGTTCTATTCTGATTTTGTGGGTATTGGATCTGAAGTCCAGTGTGTGTCCAGTGCAGCTGCATAAAACATTTTAATGCTATCTGCCACAGCACATGAATATCCAAGGGTGATCCAAGCCTGTTCCTGTTGTATTCATTTAAAGAAACAACATTTTTACAATACAAATACCACTTCATTTTTGGCTGCTGAATTCTTTTGCGCAATTTACATCCAGGGGTTAATTAAGCGTTGTTCTGCTGCTGTGGTGACTAAAAGAAACCGTTTTTTCACCGCCAAAAAATAATTTTTCCTGTAGCAAAAATTCAAAATCGAAGGTTTAATTACAAGTTTTCCTTTTGTTGTGTAGCGTAAAATACACCCATTGTAACCCACAAAGCCGTAGTTTTTTGGTTGCTCAATTCTTTGGGGCCAATTTACACCCGGGGGTTAATTAAGCTTTTGTTCTGCGCTGTGGGACTAAAAAAACCGTCTTTTTCACCGCAAAAAATCAATTTTTCCTGAGCAAAATTCCAAGAAAAGGTTTTAATTACAAGTTTTCCTCTTTTTTGTTAGATAAAATACACGCCATTGTAACACGCTACAAACTGTAATTTTTGGCTCTAATTCTTTTGCGAAATTTTACATCCAAGGTTTAACAAGTATTTTTCTGCAGTTGTACCCCATAAAAGAAACTTTTTTCACCGCCACAGAAAAATTCTGTACAAAATTCATATCCGAAGGTTTTAATTAACCCCTTTAGTTTTTTTTATATTCAGTAAAAACACAGAGTTTTTAAAAGGCACATAAAAGTCTTTTTTTTTTCCTGCCCATTTGGGAGCAATTTATACCCAAGGTTTACCCAACTTTTTTTACTGGGTTAATTTGGAGTCAAATACGGGGTGTGATTTATCATATACAGTATCTTCATCATGTCTGTACTTTTTTAGAACAAAACAGTATTCAACAGAGGTGGCAGGCTCTTCACCTTGATGGCATGGCAAAAACTTTCCCTGGAGCAGGCCCGGGTGCAGCACAGCAAGGGGACATTGCAGCGGGGGCCCGGGTGGGGCCAGAACTGCTGCTTTCATCTAGCGGCCGTGTACTGACTAAAACCCCAAAGGGGTTCTTGATTTTTTGACTAGGTCATCCTCTTCCTCCCGAACATCTGAAAACCCCAGCCAAAGTCGGGGGGAACGTCAGATACAACCCTTAGTTGGCAGGCCTGGAGAGTCATGGCCCTCACCTGCCTAAACCCCCTCTGCCCTGCTTTACCTCAGATCTACAGGGGCCCGGGGCCACCCAACTATATACGGGGATAACTTTTTGAGGAGGGCAGTACATACTTGGCAGCGAAAAAAGGGGGCCAATACCCCTGTTTCTTGCATAGGCGGCAAAGTATAGATGTGGAAAAGGGGAAATGGGGGGCCCATGTGTAGGGAAGCCCTGCATCCCAAAACCCGGGTGATGGGGACCATGACGAGAAACACAAAAGATGATGATGAGCCGACCCCTTGGGACCCGGGGTGAGGAAAGGGCTTCATCTCCAAGAAAAGGGCGTCAGCTTGCCTCAGGCACGCGCAACCAGCAAGGGGGTTTTGGGGCCCGTGACCAGGGTAGCAGCAGTGTGGGTCGGGACCCAAACGAAAGGGGTAGAAAACCTATTTCAAATTCCAAAAAGTAGGGGCACAGGGGCTCACGAGGCACGGCGTAGTAGTCACTCATGGGGAGCTTTGGGGGTGGGGCAGTTCTTTGCTAAAAACCGGAGGAGCCAAATGGGGTATTGTAGAACTGGGGCAAAAGTGAACGGGGCCAGGGAGCAACAATGGCACCACGGCCCTGCGTCAACACAGCAGTGTCACCACCGGTGGCCTGGGAGAAACGTGGCTCAGATGTGGTGGTCCACCCTGCCGCCGCGCAGCACGGGCCATGGCACGCATGCCTTTGCACCCAGTCAAGGCTCCACCACCTCTGCAAAGGGGACTGTTTCTTTTGACATAAACTCCTGGTCCAGATGCTCCTCTCCTCACACTCATGGCGCCACAGTCGTTCATAGGCATGCAAAAGACAAAGTATCGCCCAACCTCCAAGGTGCAGCAGCGACCATCTCCGGTCCAAAATTGTTGGTACAGCACCCCCCCCCTTTCCCAAAAATGGGGGACTCCCCACCATTCGAAAACAATGGCTTTGCCGAGCCGAGAGGAGATTTCCAACCGTAATTTCTTTTTCCAAAAAAGGCGTACCACACTTCATAAAAATGTAGAAAAAAAAGGGGGGCCATCCTTGATTTTATGGGTTTTTTTCCCAAAGGGGCACGCAGGGCGGGAGTCTGGAGCTGTAACTATGGCGGGGCCATAGGTGTCCTTTGCGGCCCGGGGGTAATTGCTTCCGCCCAGGCATCCCAACAACTTGGACAGGAGACGCCGCTTTCTCCTCCACGTTGTCAAACTGCGGCCCCTGCCCCAATGTCCGCCTCCTCCTCCCCACCACCATCTAAGCCCCCAAAAAAATATGCCCTCATACCAATGTGAGGGGACAGCGGTGCACGCGTTCTACACCCGGCTTGCCTCGGTGAACGAAGTCACCAGGGAGGGAAATGCTCCGCGCATGCACAAGAAACGATATTGGGGTTTCTCCCCGCCAACTGCAAACGGAACCATGGGGACTGACAATGGGGAGGAACATGGTGTCCGCGCTGCACCGAGGAGGGGTGGTCCATGCCCCCGCATGGGATTGTTTTAATCGGTTGTGAAAAGGGTTCCCGAAATCTTCCACCGACTTCAAAGATTCGAAAAGGCCCGGAAACTTTGCATGCACTTCATCCCTTTTCCACAAACCAGGAACACCCCCCTCGAATTGCAGCGCAGATCGGCCTCCCCCAATACACCTGATATCAGGTTTCCACCCATGGAATTCCACCTGCCATGTTTTGGGCCCCACGTATGAACAAAAAGGCCAAAACATTTTTTGATATTTCCCGGTGGACAGGATACTCCCCCGTGTAACTTTGATTTAGCCAGGGGCAGCAAAAGCATGACACCTGCTGTTTGTTTTAGGGCAAATTTGAGGGGGCGACGTTAATTGTCGTCCCAGGAAACGGGTAATAACTCATTCCACTGCTCAGTCCGGGAAAAGATGCTGAAAAATCGTCTGGGGAGGGGGCGGAGATGCGCGCACACCCCGGGGTACATAATCCAGTGGGGGACTGAAAGGGGGGAGGGGGAGAGGGCAGGAGCAGAAGCATTGTCTGGTGAAAAGTGGGTTTTTTTACCCGTGACAAGAAGGGGGGAGCAGGGGCACTGAGGAGAAGATGGGGATGAGAAAAATGAGGGAGATGACCCGCAAGCACCGTGGCAGTATACGTGTAGACGGAGGGAAAGGGGGCCCCTCGGAGTCACTTTGCAGAGGGCCCCAGAAGCGATTTTCCTGGCTATACCCGAATAGTCAGCACCGGCAGAGGATGACTTCGGCTCTCCACCCTATTGACCCTCCTCCCCGGGCCAAAAGGGGCCTTTTTCCTAGCTTTGAGAGGAAGGACAAACTCAAAACTATAGGGAATCCTCCGTATCTTGGGCCCCTGCCTTGTGCGGGATCATCCCTCCCCTGAAGGTCTGACCGGGGGGGTTTCCCCAGAGCCCCACTAAAAAATGGGGGTGGGGAAGGGGGGGGGGGGGGGGGGGGGGGGGGGGGTGGGGGGGGGGGGGGGGGGGGGGGGGGGGGGGGGGGGGCGGGGGGGGGGGGGGGGGGAAACACCCGCCCCACACGCAACCAAGTCGGAGTCACGATGAGCAGCTTCCTTCACCCACCTAGTAGGGGGGAGTCGCCACAGCAGCAGCAGGGCCCGGAGCGTCCCAGAACCAACAGGTGGGGCTTCTTGGACAGCCTCTGCCCCCCAGTTAAAGATCCGCTGGACTACGGCAGCCAAACGGATTTTTGGCCGCAACTGCGAGTTTGCAGGGAGAAGCTGTCCTGCCCGGCCAGTATGTGGGGATCAGGGGCTGTTCAGTGCGGCGGGGCCATCTTACCCCCCAAAGGGGAACCCGCTGTCCCCAAAAATTGGAATACTGACCTTTTTCAAAGAAAACAGGCCCTGGATCGCCAGGATTTCCAACACCAATGCCTTAGGCGTCAGACTACATTAGCCATGACGCCTCACCCAAACTGTGAGAAATGAGTCTGGGTTCAAATTACCTGCCTCAGCCACTATTCTGATGCCGCCACCCGCCTGATGCCACAAATCTGTTGCCAGTTTCTCCATCTGCCACCAACCATCTTTACCAGGGACGGGTATTGCCACCCACCCCCCCACACTTTGTCATTGTGCCACTCTCTGACCTCATGCTGTTGCTCCTGCTGCCGCCACCTCCACTCTCTATCATTGTGCCAATCTGTGGCCTACTACTGTTTTGCCACCTCCAGAATGTCATTGTGCCACTGCCTGACCTCATGCTGCTGCTGTGGCTGCTGCCGTGCCCTCCACACTGTGTCATTGTGCCACTCTCTGACCTCATGCTGCTGCTGCCGTGACCTCCACTCTCTGTCATTGTGCCACTCTGTGGCCTACTACTGTTTTGCCCCCTCCAGAATGTCATTGTGCTACTGCCTGACCTCATGCTGCTGTGCCGTGACCTCCACACTGTGTCATTGTGCCACTCAGTGCCTACCCCTTTTTTTGCCACTTCCAGAATGTCATCGTGCCACTGCCTGACCTCATGCTGCTGCTGTCGTAACCTCCACACTGTGTCATTGTGCCACCCTGTGGCCTACTACTGTTTTGCCACCTCCAGAATGTCATTGTGCCACTGCTTGACCTCATGCTGCTACTGCCGTGACCTCCACACTGTGTCATTGTGCCACTCTGTGGCCTACTCCTGTTTTTGCAAACTCCAGAATGTCATTGTGCCACTGTCTGACCTCAAGCTGCTGCTGCTGCTGTCGTGACCTCCACTCTCTGTCATTGTGCCACTCTGTGGCCTACTCCTGTTTTTGCCACCTCCAGAATGTCATTATGCCACTGTCTGACCTCATGCTGTTGCTCCTGCCGTCGTCACCTCCACACTGTGTCATTGTGCCACTCCGTGGCCTACTCCTGTTTTAGCCACCTCCATAATGTCATTGTGCCACTGCCTGACCTCATGCTGCTGCTTTGGCTGCTGCCATAACCTCCACACTGTGTCCATTGTGCCACTCTGTGGCCTATTACTGTTTTGCCACTTCCAGAATGTCATTGTGCCACTGTCTGACCTCATGCTGCTGTGGTTTGGCGCCATCCCCCTCCACACTCTGTCGCTAATGTTGCCAACTGAGCTCTCAGCTTGTTTTTTTCCAGCTTTCGCTGGCATGACTTTATCAGGCAACATTCCCGCTTGAGTTTTTTGGTCAGTTTTGCCCTCTTAAGTGCCCAGGGAATTTTATAGTGAAGCGATTCTAAGACCGGCAGTCATGTGCGTGTCATACTAAAACACAACATTATATGAAGACCAAACCCAGCTCCCTCTGCATATTTAAGCATGGCACAAAGTTCTACAGCACCCTGCAGGCTATGTGCAGCCTGGAAATAGCTGTTTTTCAATGCGATTCGTCCCGAAGTAATTCGGACCGAATTTATTTTTGTCCGGAAATTCGGCGAAGTGACCGAACCGAATTTTTGAGAAATTCGCCCATCTCTAAATAGGACATTGACTATCACTGTCTTTTACCGCAGCATGACCCCAAAACCAGCACAGATGCCCTAATGGACACTCAGAATAAAAATTCACAAGAAGAAATTGACTATTTCAAACAAGATTTTTTTCCATGCTGCTGCTGCTACGGCTGTTTGCCATTCTACTGCTGTCACGTTGTTGATGTTGTTCCTCCCTGACATTAGAACATGAAGAAGACACAACAGATGTCTCCAATTGGTCAATGAGCCCTGTCTCAAATTCCTACATTCTACTGTCAATTTGTGTCAGTGGAAGAAAATTGCTCACTTTTGACTTGTAACGTGGATCAAAGAGGTTGGCCACCCAGTAACCGCTGTTCATTTTGATTGCCTTGAGGCATGTGAAATAAGAAATGAGTATGTGAAATAAGCTTTTTTTCAATACGACCCTTATTGACCATCAGAATAAAATTCGCAGGAAGAAATGACTATTTCAAACAAGATTTTTCTGAATAGGATAGTGACTATCGCTGTCTTTTACTGCAACATGACCAGAAAACCAGCACAGATGCCCTTATGGATACACAGTATAAAAATTTGCAAGAAGAAATTGACCATTTCAAACAAAATTTTTCTGAATAGGACATTGACTATCGTTGTCTTTTACAGCAGTATGACCACAAAAGCAGCAAAAAAGACCTTTTGAACAATAAATAAAATTAGCAAAAATAAAAGAGTATGTGAGATAAGCTTTTTTTCAATACGACCTTTACTATTGATGTCTTTTACAGTGACCTTACCCCAAGACCAACAAAAATCCCCTTATTGACGAACCGAATAAAATTTGCAGGAAGAAATTACTATTTCAAACAAGATTTTTCTGAATAGGACAGTGACTATCGGTGTCTTTTACTGCAACATGACCACAAAAGCAGCAAAAAAGACCTTTATGAAACTCAATGAAATTAGCAACAATAAAAGAGTATGTCAAATAAGCTTTTTTCAATACGACCTTTACTATTGGTGTCTTTTACAGTGACCTGACCCCAAAACCAGTAAAAATCCCCTTTTTGACCAACAGAATAAAATTTGCAGGAAGAAATGACTATTTTAAACAAGATTTTTCTGAATAGGACATTGACTATCGCTGTCATTTACAATAGCATGACCACTAAAGCATCAAAAATGCCCTTATGGACACTCCCAATAAAATTTGCACAAAGAAATGCAGACAGTCGACGGGAAGGTCCAGATGATGCTGCAACGCTGAAAGTCGGGCCGAAGCAGTGTACGAATGTAGGAAGTGTGAGCTAAGACCTCAAGCCTTCCTCAGGAGACAGTCAAGACCTGGGTAGTGCTTGAGAAATGTATGCCTATCCGAGAGCGCTTGCCCCTCCATATAAAATTGAAAAAAGCCTTACGTAGCACCATTACATCCTTATTCTTAAGCAACAATGGAATATTTTGTAGAGGATATTGTCAAATTATGCCATAAATTCATCGGAAATGGGCTCAAGGAGCTCAGGTTCCTTATCAGAAGTGCGGACGAAGTGAGCTTCACTTGGAAACACTGGCTGATGCTCCAGTTCCACCCAGGTGCCCTTCTCCTTGGCTTCCTTTCTCTTCCTCACTTTTTCGTTGACACGCTGGAGGAAACTTTCTCTGCTCTTGGAGTGGCGAATGTGCTGCACACATTGATTCTTTTGTCAAGGGTTTTACCCTTGATCTGCTTGCTCACAATTATACTCACAACATTGTAGATCCTGCCAGTCTTGCCATAATAACATTTAGGTGGCATGCCTTTTTATATGGTGCCCATACCTTTAATGTACACAATGTTGCCCTTTTTGTAGATTCGCATGTCTGTTGATAAAGGCAGAATTTCATGTTATGGAAGAGTCTGGAGAACATATACCGGGTTCCATGCCTTTTGCATCTTGTGTTTGTCATTTTTGCACCTTAAAAATGACGAGTCCAGCCAAAAGAGAAGAACCTGCTTCCTTCTCCTCCTCTGAGGGCATCAGCAATTGGATGTCAGAGCAGACAAAATCATCTTCTTGGGCCTCTTGATCTTTTGAAATGCCTTCTGACCCCAACCGCATTGTGTCATCAAAGAGCTCTTCAGAATACAGATTATCCAGTGGTGTCTGTTTATTTGGTTTATTGGTTGACATTTGGCTCGTCTTTGCTTCAGTTTGTACTGATGATGATGATGACCATATTTGTGGCTGTGACTGAGAGGAAGAGGAGTTAAAACCACTGAATGCAGGGTGCGTTAACCACTGAAGAACAGATTGGCGTCACTTTTCAGAAATGAGCCGCACAGGGAACCAACCAAGCGATGACAGGCCATGTTCAAAAATATAAATATTAAAAAGGTCAATATTTGTTCACAGTCTTTTATTGAAGAACTGTACTCCACAGATAGCAAATCACGTGTTCTTAAATCCCTGTTATTTCCAACTGGCAACTACAATTAGGATTTTACAGTAGCCTGACCCCAAAACCAGCAGAAAACACGTTATGGACACTGAGAGTAAAATTAGCAAGAAGAACTGAGTATTTGAAACAAGATTTATTTTAATAGAACCTTGACTATTGCTGTTTTTTAAGCGCAAGCCACAAATCATTGACTTTGGCTTTTTTAAAAAAAAAAAATTTTTTTCAAAAAAATTAAAAATTTAAAAAAAACCCCCCCCCCCACTATGAATACAATTACAATAAAAAAATTAAAATTTTTTAAAAAAAAGTTTTTTAATAGGCCATTTTTTTTCCAATGAGGAATGTGTATTTCCATTGTGAAGAGGCCGCCAAAATTCACTAAAGGTGACACCGGCAACCGGGGAAAAAATCTCGGACCCCCTAGAAACTTTTTTAAAAAGTCAAATGACCACACCAGGGGAAAACCCGGGAAGTATGTTTTTATCACCCTCCACTTGTGAAAGTGGCTGGGCAGGATAAATTCCATGGGGCCCAGCAGTTTTTCCCCTTCACCGTTTGGCCCCCAGAAGTCGAAAGGATTTAGACCGTCCCAAAAAAACGTTTTTGAAAAGAGTAAAAATGGACCAAGGCCTTTGGCGGTCTCTGTTGTCTCAAACCTTCCTGCCTTTTAAGGGGTTTGGGGAGGTGGAAATAAAAGATTGCCAAAGGTCACCCCTTAGGTTTTGTCCAATGCCTGCTGGGGTTTTGCCCCTCTACGTTGACATTGCTGATGGTTCCATTGTGAAAATAGAACGTGAAGAAGACCCCAAAAATGTCTCAGTTGAAATGGCAAAAAAATTCCCCGATTTTATGCAATGTGTGTGGATGGGAAGGGAATTTGGACTTTCATTTTTTTAAAAGTGGATCAAGGAGGGGTGGCCACCATGCTCTGTTTATTTTGATTGCCTTGATGGTGGATCTTTTACAGGTAATGTTGCACCAAAACCTATGTGTGGAAAGCAGCCAGGATTTTCCCAAGGCTCGGGGTCAGGGGCACTAAACAGATCTTTCCCCATCTTCCTCCCCCAAAACTGTGCCAACCCTTACCCCTGCAGGGACATCCCCGGGCCATCGGGGTTTCCGCCGCTCATCCTTTTCCCTTTTATTTTCATCATCGCATCCCAAGCTCTGGTACCTCATATGCATATTGAGAGCTGAAGTGCCCCCTGCACCAGCCCCTTTGGACCCATAAAACCCCCGCCTAACGAAGACCTATAAAAAGGATCCGATTGTGTTGCCTCCCACTCCTCACGCGGGACCTGTTTCTTCAGAGTGTCAAAAACTTGTTCCAGAACAAAATACCACAATGGCATCTGACAAAGGGCATTTTCCCGATACCATTTTTGGGGGGGTCCAAAACCGGCAAAGGGGGTGCAGATATCTTCACCTGCCTCCATGTCTAGATCAACACCCCGAGGGCTGCACCTCTGCATTTCGCCACTTTTTTTACGCTAATGGCATTTTCGCTGCGCCCAATCACAGGAACATGTGGAGGGTGGAATTCCGCATTTGCCACATCAACAATGAGACGGTTTATGGGGGGCCAAGATACATGCGACTCAGCCAAAATGGGCCGGAGCGGGTGTGAAAAGCCAAAAATGTGACCAAACCCCGAGCCCTTTTCAGCAGGCGTCAAGACCCGGGTATCGCTTTAGAAAATTGCACAACCAGGTTCTTGACATGTGCCAGGAAGGGTTTTGCAAGCCTACCCCTGTGCCGCAAGGAGATTTTTCCCGTTTGCACACCAAACCTTGTTGGCGCCAGGTTCTTATATCATCCAGCCACTGCTCGGTCTCGGTCTAATTGCGCAGAGCCGCCACAGCTCTTCACCTGTTGTGTTGATGGTCTCCGAGACACTTTAAATTTTCAACACAGCCTGGTTTCCTCTTGGCACTTTGATGCTCCCCAATGGACCTTGGGGATCTGAAAACTACACCTTTCCCGGGCCCAGTTTGGTAGAGTGTCCGCCAAGCCCGAGACCCAACATCATCACCAGAGACATCCCCATCCATCCAACCACCCAGTGAGCTGTCACAGCCTTGAGTGTGCTTACTAGTCGATGTGGTCGAGGACTTTGCTGGACCCCAGATGCAGCCAACGTGCTTTGGGGATTTTTTCTGACACATGACTGGCCAGGGCAGGACGGCTTTTTGGGAAAAGAAATGCCTGCCCCGCATCTGGTATTGGGGCATGGCAAAGGCCATGACTGGATGAAACCCATCTGTCCCCAGCAGGAAGGCAACATTTCCAAGGCCTAGAGACTGGCAATGCCGACATTCAGGCTTTTGGCTTTAGGGTGGCTGAGGTGAAAGCGTTTCTTATGCTCCCATACCTGGTACACAGAAGGGGTGGCTGCCAGACTGGGAGCTGGGAAAGGTGTGCAGGTCAAAATGGTGGAAAGGGGAAGGGTAGGCTGTGTCTCTGGTGGTGGTAATTTGGGTGACAGTGTCTGGCACTAGGGTTGGTTCTTACTCATGCCACTCTGGGACATGGGCAGAAGGACCCTTTACTGAATGGCGGAGGAGGGGGGAGGAGACAGGGATGTCTAGTGGTTTTAAGCC